>CAUYON010185667.1:0-12686 GCA_963573935.1 Arctocebus calabarensis
CCATCTTTCTTTAAGGCTGCATCATATTCCATGGTATACATGTACCACAGTTTATTAATCCATTCGTAGGTCGAAGGGCACTTGGGCTTCTTCCATGAATTAGCAATTATGAATTGTATTTTAATTTGTATTTCTTATTCCATTCACTTTCAATTGCATGTCTTCTCTATTACTGAGGATAAGCTTAGGCTTTCTGCCATTGCCTCCCCATCTCTTCTGCCCTCCATCTCCAATATTGATAATACTCATGCTTTTCTACAGTAATACTGAAATCTGTATCTTGTCTATATTTTTGTATCTTGCACATATTTTTATATAGGTATATGAGAAATGAGTAAACGGTGTTCATATCATTATAACTGTATAAATATTTTCTTTCTACAAATTCAGTGGCAAAACCTCTGAGTAACTTAAAGGAGGTTTTTGGCATCAAATGAAATGGATTATCTTTTCTTTCTCTCCATTGATTGCTCAAAATCATGCCATATTTAGCTTCTTATTTGGATCAGAATTTCTTACATAGCTTTTGTTTTTCCTTAAATATAGATTAATCTTTCCTTGTTGACATAAGCAACACATTAGCCATTTTTTCATATTACTAGCTCACTATCCTGTGTATTGATTAGAATCTCTTTTTTGTAGGCATTCTTTCTACAGTTAAGAGACTTACTCTTAATCTGGAGTGAAATTCTTCCTAGGCCTTGTGGCTACAATAGTATCCAAATGTGATCAATTCTCTTCCTTTCTATCCAAGACAAAAGTTTAAAAATGTTGGCTGCACATCTTTTGATTTTTTCAGGATGTGACCAATACTTGCAATTCCAAAGATTCCCTTTACAATTTATTAGTGTAAACAGTAGAAAATCAGGTACTTTTGCTCTTATCAGAAATTGGCCCAGCTCGTTAACACAGACTCTTATAGATTTGTTTGTTCCTTGGGCTTTAGCTAACTTTCTTCTATTTATCAGCTTTCAAAGCATGGCTGTGGAGCCCTGGGTGTCTGCAGGACCCATTCAAGGGACTGAAGTCAAAAGTATTTTCATAATCACACTAAGACCTTATAGTTGCCCATTCGTATCTTTAGGGGATTGATTGATTCCAGGATACCTCCTCCATGCCCAGATACCTAAATCTGTCGATGCTTAAATTCTTTAAATAAAATGGCATATAACCTATGTGCATCCTCCTGTATATTTAAAATCATCTCAAGATTACTTATATTGTAATACCTAACACAATTTAAATGCTATGTAAATAGCTATTAAATTGTATTTTTATTTGCATTATTTTTAATTGCATTATTATTTTCAATCTTTTTTTCAAATATGTTTTATCTGTGATTGGTTGAATATCTGGATGAAAAACTCTTGGATACAGAAGAGAGAACTTTGATTGTTTCTTTGGGTTGAGGTTTGCACTGACAGTGTGAAAGCAGAGGTAGTTAAGTGCCAGCACCTTCACATGAATCCAGGCACTGGTTCCAAACCGAACTCACAGTTAAAAGGAAAAAAAAGAGAAAAGAAAAGCCAATTTCATATGGAGTATTCTTGCTGAAAAGTAACATTTTTTGTTGTGATTAAATCTTGATCCTTGAGTACAGGTTTTTCAATATTCTCTGTGACAAGATAAGAAATATTCATAAAGCCCTTCTGCTGCTGTGACACAATAGTCTCAAGCAAAGTCCTTATTCAAAAACACTTTTTTTCATGACACATCATTTTTATTTGGAAGAACAACTGGCAAACTATGATCCTGTAGGGTATTTGGCAATATTTTTTTGATAATGAGCAAAATGAAACTATCACTTCAAGGAAAACAAGTCAAAGTGTTAGTTCCCAAAGATAAAATTTAAGCTTGCAAACAAATATTAAGTTTCTGGAAAATTTATATCCACTACTGTGAACTTGACAGCGTCTTACAAGTCAAAGAATTTTCTGTTAAGATTTGTGGTAATATAATCAATGTGATTTTTAAAATATATTTTGTAATAAAAAGTCTCCGTAATTCAGTGAACCATTATTTTTCAAATGACCAATGTATGGTGTTACAAATCATAGATGGTGAAAGATCTATTCAAAAACCAGTATTTACCAATGGGTTTCAATGTAACAGAGTATGGAAAATCTGCTGATATGGTCTCAGATTCTACATTACAACTAACCTTTCAGAAACTACCATTTGTCATGTATCAGTGTAATATTAAAAAAGAATACTCAAATTTGTTTGAAAAAGCTATGAAAATACCTGTTCTCATTCCTACTGCATTTCTGTGTGAAATCTGATTTTTCTTGATATTTTTAATCAAAATTAAGATATCACAACTGATTGAACACAGAAACAGGCAGAATACAGAATAGAATATATTTATAAGCCAGATATCAAAAGAGACTTGAAAAAGTATAAGATAATGTCATTTTTCTCACTAACTTTTCTTGGGGGGGGGGAAGGTATAGAGATTTTTTGCAAAAAATACATGTTATTTATGCTAATAAATAATGAGCTTATTGTTTTTAAATTGTTAATAAATGATTATATATTTTTTAGGTTTAATGTCTGAAACAGCAAATATTAAAAGGTAAGATCCTTATAAACAAATGTCTGGAGGCTTCAACAATTTTTATGAGTGCAAAGCGGCCCTGAGACCAAAACATTTGCAAACCACTATTATTAACTTCTTGCCTGCAAAGACCTGAAGTATTTGTCATATTCTTTATGCTTAGCTAAGTTTTTGTTTCTGGATCTGAGTATTTTCAACCTTCTGTCATTCATTTCAGTTGGTCAGTAAAAGAAAATGAAGACTGGGCAGTTATTTTAGTCTTTTGAACTGTGTAGATAGCAGATATTACAGCCTTCTGAAAACCTTTCACTTTGGAAAAATAATTATCTGGTTTACTTATAGATTATTAAAATACCAGATTATTGACATTGGCTGATATCCCCATGTCTTTAAACTGATACAGTTTATGCTATAATGTTATGTCAATTTAACCATTTCTCTCTCAATTAGTAAAGGCTATTCTCCTGGCAAACTTGCAGATTTTATTTTCTTCCTAGAAAGCTAACCATGACCTTATCGCCTTTCTGATTTAAAGACATGGGATCTTTTTAAATTTCAATGACCGTAAAGTTTTCTTTAAGAAACTCAAATGGAATCATCTATCGACATTTCTGATAATTTTCTGAAGTAATAAGAAGAGGACAAAGATGGATACAGATTTTAAAAGGGGAGCCTTTATCATGGTCGTTGCTTCATCTCTTTCTATGAGACTTGAAAGGCTGTTTTCAGTAATTTATGTTAATGCTTTATTTTCGAAGTTTTCTTTCTTTCATAAGCCCTTCATACTTTGACCAAGAACTGACCTTTCCCCTCTTTGAAATTTACCCTCCAACCTGCCCCCATCTCCAGGCTAGCTTTTCATTAGGGAGCATGGGAGACATGCCCTGACATTGCTATGCACTGAGCTCTGGTGGCAGGCCTCCCTGACAAAAATCAAAGAGCTGCTAGTTCCAGAAGGATGAACTCTGTGATCTCAGCCCCCTAAAGAGAAGCATCCCCAGAGAGAGGTTCAATTCATGTCAGAGGAAAATCTTAATTCATCTGAGAGCTGAGAAGCAGTCAGGCTTTTGAATATTTTTATTGAGAAACATTTTCCAAATCACAGATCAGATTAATATTTCAGTCACTCCTTTGAGTGAATCTAGTTTAAAGCAACAAACAAAGCCTATGGTTCATGTACAGTGTGATTTAGAAAGAAGTTTGTAGAATTTTTAAACAGTCTTGGATACATTTTATTTTATTTTTTTTACGTTGAGTAAGGACACGGCAATTTTTCTAGAGACATATTGCTTTCAGGAGCTACCCATAGTTTAGCACAATATAATTCAGGTCTAGTTTAGACCGTACCTGAGATTTTTGAATGCCATAAGTGAGAAGGAATGGAATGTACTCAGAAGAATTAGAATCTTCTTTGGACTTTTATAATATTAAGCACTATGCTGCCCTAAAGAAGTTTGTGTTGTGGTGCTGAAATCTGTCTTAAAGTGGCACTGAGTTACTATAATTCTGACTTAGGAAAGACTGAGTTTAATTTTACTAAATGGTGAAAGACATGCGTGTATCTAACCTTCATGGGAAATGTCTGGTGCCCTTAAATTAAGTAATAATATTTACTAGACAGTAAAACATACCAGTGGCTGTTCAAAGGCAGTAGTTTGTATTAAATTATTTAACAATCAGAACTTTATAGGGTCAGTACTTTTATTATCCCTATTTCATAGAAAGGAATCTTAGGTACTGAGAATTTAAAAACTTTGCCCGAGGATATTGGTATCAAAAATGAAATCAGTGTAGAGAACATGAAATTAACTACCACTCTCCTTGTAGTCAATATGTAGAGATCATAAAAAAACAAAATGGAATTTTGTGAGCAGCTTCTGGGATTTCTGTTATTTCTTGTGTTTAACTTTACCAATTCATTTCCCTTTCACTGCAAAGCAACCAAAAGGTTCATGCGTTAGGACACGTTCCCTAATTTGGATATCCTTCTTTCTTACTATTTAAATGAAACCCATTCTTCAATGTTCATATCTCCAGGAAACTGTATCTGCTAAAAATCAGAGCCTCCCAAAATGTAGAGTTGAAATAGAACATAGCAGATTTCTGGGACAATTTTCTTTCTTTCTTTCTTTCTTTTTTTTGAGACAGAGTTTCACTGTGTTGCCTGGTAGAGTGTGGTGGTGCCACAGCTCACAGCAACCTCCAACTCTTGGGCTTACGTGATTCTCTTGTCTCAGCCTCCCAAGTAGCTGGGTCTACAGGCGCCCACCAAAACGCCTGGCTATTTCTTGGTTGTAGTTGTCATTGTTGTTTGGCAGGCCTGGGCTGGGTTCGAACCTGCCAGCCTCAGTGTATGTAGCTGGTGCCCTAGCCACTGAGCTACAGGAATGGAGCCATCTGGGACAATTTTCATGCAAACAAGTAATCACTGAGATAACACTAAAACCATCAGCTTCTGATCTTTTTTTCTTTCTTCTTTTTTTTTTTGGAGACATGGTCTCACTTTGTTGCCCAGGAGAGAGTGCAATGGTATGATCATAGCTCACTGCAACCTCAAACTCCTGGGCTCAAGGGATTCTCCTGGCTTAGCTTCCCAAGTAGCACTGGGAACATAGGCACACCTGGCTAACTCTTTTTTTTTTTGAAGAGACAGAGTCTCACTCCTCCTCAGGCAGATCTCGAACTCCTGACCTTAATTGGTCCTTCTGCCTCAGCCTCTCAAAGTGCTAGAATTTATAAGCATGAGCCAATGCGCCCAGCCTCATTTATAATTGAAGAAATAGATTTTACAGGGTGGTACATATCTTCTCTTCATAAATTTCTAATTAGCTAGTAATTATTACCATCCTAAACTAGACTAATTCCTTCATTTTTACCCTGAATTTAGGATCATACAGCTATTTGTCATTATCTACTTGTCTATTCATATATTTGTACTTTCAATATATGTTTTTTTTGAGACAGAGCCTCAAGCTGACACCCTGGATAGAGCGCTGTGGCATCACAGCTCACAGCAACCTCCAATTCCTGGGCTCGAGCGAGTCTCTTGCCTCCGCCTGACAAGTAGCTAGGACTACAGGCGCTGGCCATTTTTTGATTGCAGCCGTCATTGTTGTTTGGCGGGCTCGGGCTGGATTTGAACATGACAGCTCAGGTGTAGGTGGCTGGTGCCTTAGCCCGTTGAGCCACAGGCGCTGAGCCCAATATATGTTTTTTAATTTTTTTTTTTTTTTGAGATAAGAGTCTTACTTTGTTACCCAGGATAGAGGGCTGTGGCATCATCATAGCTCACAGTGATCCTCTTGCCTCAGCCTCCAAGTATCTGGGACTTATGTTGCCTGGAGGATGCCAGGCTAGTTTTTCTATTTTTAGTAGAAATGGGGGTCTGGCTCTTGCTAAGGCTGGCCTTGAACTCCTGAGCTCAAGGAATCCAGCAGTTGGGTCTCCTAGAGTGCTAAGATTACAGGCATGAACTACTACTGTGCCTTGCCTCAACTTTTTAAAAATGTACCACTCCTCTAGATGATAGAAAATAAAATAGTAAAGACATTAGACCCTGTCTTTAAAAATCAGACATGGGCCAGGCACGGTGGTGCACGGTGGCGCATAATCCTGGTGCTCTGGGAGGCCGAAGCTGTTGTATTGCCTGAGCTCATGAGTTCAAGACCAGCCTAAGCAAGAGTGAGATCCCATCTCTAAAAATAGCCAGGTGTTATGGCAGGCACCTGTAGTCTCGGTTACTTGGGAGCCTGAGGCAAGAGGATCCCTTGAGCCCAAGAGTTTGAGGTTGCTGTGAGCTATAATTCCACAGCACTCTACCAAGGTAACAGAATCTCAAAAAAAAAAAAAAAATCAGACATTTTAAAGATGTCTAATCTAGACTAGGAGATAGGGAATGATTCAATAACCATAAACCCTGACTTGAAATTTGAAGAAAGAGTATAATTTAGATAACTGGAAAACTCATTAAAAGCTGAGGAAAAGGTTTGTGGTATGATGCTCATTTTACAGATGAAGAGTCTTGAGCATTGAAAGGTTAAGTCATTTGTTCACGATCACAAGGTTATCAGTTAGAAGAACTGAAATTTGAATTTGTGTTTTCATTCCATAACTGATACTCTTATACTAGAGCAATGAAAGAGTAGCATCATATTCAGGGAGCTGTTAGTACTAATTTAAGGCTAAAGTGTAGAATGTGTAAATGGAGGGGTTGAGATGGTGCTAAAATGCATCAGAAGAGTTAGGTAGGGGCCAGATCGCAATGAATTTTGGAAGCTACGTCAATATGTTTAGATTTCATTTTCCTTATCTGTTTCTTCTAATTCTGAGTGAGCCATTTGAGTTTTTCTTCTTGTTACTGATTTAGTGTTCTCTAAGGTCAATTTTGTTTTCTTCAGCTGTAATGATTAATTTTTATTCAGTGGTTATTTTTTACAATTGTTTATTTTTTAAGGAAATTTTATTTTCTTGTTCAATTTCACCTCAGAATGTTGAGTCTTAGGATTCTTTCTTATAGAACTTTATAAACCTCATCTCTTTACAGAACTCATCTTTTCAGGTCTTTTTGGTATACTAAATAAATGTTTCACATGATTTTCTTTCTTTCTTTCTTTTGAGGCAAGTTCTTGCTCAGGTGCTCAGGCTGGAGTGCAGTGGCATGATTATAGTTCACTGTCCCTTGAATCCCTGTACTCAAGTGATCCTCCTACCTTGGCCTCCCAAAGTGCTGGGATTATAGTTCTGAGCCACTGGAGCTGGCCACATAATTTTCTCATGTTCTATATGGAAGTAACTTCAGTGATATGTTTTTATTCTAAGTTTTCAGGGAATTGTGCTTTTCTCTTATGTTTCAGTATAAGAGAAAAGCTCAATTTAATATAACATATTTAATATATTTATATAACATAAATGCATATTTTTATGTAACATATATTTATGCATTTTTAATCTATCCTTGACCTCAGAGATATCTAGATAAGTGTGTGTTTACATCTTTAATTCCAAGTACTGTGTATTTTAGTTCTTAGAAAATTTGCACCTAGATCTGTCTATGGTTTGAAAGTCATTATTTATGACTCTATCCTAATCTATGTTGTCATCTAGCACCTAATTATTTAGCATGGGTTTTCTCCTAATTTAATTTTAAAGTCTTTATCCTGGAAGGTCATATTAAGCCTCTGATTGTCATTTGTTTGCAGAGAATTTTGTAAACGTTAGGAGATAAGTGTTCAATGATCAAATAATTTTGGGAAATGCAATATGCTACTTGCCCCTCTTATAATTGCATTATCAAGTACTCAAAGAAGTCTAGAACAAAGAAATCTGTTAATTATTTTTAAATCAGGGCTGAGTGCTGTGGCTCACTTCTATAATCCTAGCATTCTGGGAAGCTGAGGCTAGTGGATCGCCTGAGCTCATGGGTTCAAGACCAGCCTGAGGTGGAGTGAGACTCTGTCTCTAAAAATAGCCAGGTGTTGTGGTGGGCACCTGTAGTCCCAGCTACTTGGGAAGCTGAAGAAAGAAAATTGCTTGAGCCCAAGAGTTTGAGGTTGCTGTGAGCTATGACACTATGACACTGTATCTAGGGTGACAAAGTGACACTGTATCTACGGTGACAAAGTGAAACTCTGTCCCCCTCCAAAAAAACCAAAAATTATTTTAAAATTAGTTTTGGTTAAACTTACTTTGAAATGAACACATATTTATTATTATTATTATTGTTGTTATTGTTATATTATTCAGGACAGCATCTTACATGGTCACCCAGGCTAGAGTGTAGTGGCAGGATCATAGTTCTCCACAGCCTTGAACTGCTCCCACTTCAGCCTCTCCACTAGCTGGGACTATAGGTGATCACAGCTCACTGCAAGCTCAAACTCCTGGACTCAAACAATCTACCTGCTTCAGTCTCTTAAGTAGCTGGAACTATACTAATGCAGCACTGTGTCCAGCTAATTTTTCTGTTTTTAGAAGAGATGAGGTCTCACTCTTGCTCAGGGTGGTCACAAACTCCTCATTCCAAGCAATCCTTCCATGGGCTTCTCAGAGTGCTAAGATTATAGGCATGAGCTATTGCGCCTGACCAGAACATGTTATTTTCATATGCCTATGAAATTCTTTGGACCCTAGTTTTGTAAATGCCATAGGGTGAATAAAGTCTATTTCCCATAGACTTTCTCAGCCCACCAGAATTTATCTGGCCCAGTGATTAATTTTTTTTTTTTTTTAGAGAAAAGGTTTCTGTCACCCAGGCTGGAGTGCAGTGGCATGATCATAGTTCTCCACAGCCTTGAACTGTTCCCACTTCAGCTTCCCCACTAGCTGGGACACTAGGTGTGCACCGCTATCCCTGGATCCAACGTTTAGCTTGTAATGCTTTTCCCTTGGTAACTACATCCATATTCTTCACAGCTGTATCTACACCTCTCACTACTTCTTATCTATTATATTGTATATATTTTAGCTTTTTGTTTTCTGAGCTATAATTTACATAGAATGAAATTTACTTTTTTGGGAGTGTAGCTCTGTAAATGTTGTAAATGCCAAATGACAGTCATATAACTACCACCACAATCAAGGTTTAAAACTATACTGAAGATTAAAAACATTATTGCCTAAATTAGGCCCTATATAAATGCATAGAGGTATGAATGGCAGGGAAGGAGAATGGTGAAATCTGGCAAATTCCGAAGGTTTGCCTCTTATAGTTAAAGTGTGCCCGCTGTACTGTGAATATAGGCTCTGCACACTCACATTGGAGGAAAAAACTGGGGGGTAGATCAGCCTTTTTGAACCCATCCTTGCCATTCTATTTCAGGGAATGGATTTTGATATTCAAAGATGTATACTTTCCCTGTTCATTGGATAGCCATGGACAGTCATAAAAATTCCTTTCCCAACTCTTCATAGACTTCATATATGGTTTGCTTTCTCTCCTTTTTAATTGTGTGTGTGACTATTTACAGTTGGAATAGGAAAGGAACATGTTATATGCTGTGATTTTCCCATGCTAATAGTTTATCAAAGTATTTTGTAAATAATAAAGTATTATTGAAATGTAAGATAGTCTTACACTTCTCTCATCTTCACAATATTGCTCAGGAAAAAAGTGGACAGAACTTTGTTTTTAATGAGTGCCTTTTTTGATTGATTGAATGATTGGTTCCATAATGTGTGCTCGAGCTGTTCTGTAACACTAGACAGTGGTAACTTGGAGTGGGATTTACTTTTAAAATTAGAGCTGTCTTCTGATGATGTTTTGATGATGAGTATAAAAAGCTGCTATGCCATTTTGAAAGGCAAACCTTAATGTATTTCTGCTTGTGATCTGATCCTGTCATCCGGACAATATTTACCCTGAATAATTCTTTTCTTTCAGCTCAGTCTGACATGCTCATTTTTAGTACAAGATAGGTCATGTTTATCTGTTGCACTGTCTATGGTCCAGTGATCTCTTTTGTAGTCTAAGGGGAACTGCATGAAAACTGAACTGTGTCAGGGAGACTAAGAGTGTTAAAGTTCACCAAGAAATCAAGATGAGCCTTTGCAGAAACAAGAGGGAGTTAAAATTAGTATGAATTGATTTCCTACCCCCTTTTCAGAAATCGTTCTCACATGTTGAGAGCCTTTGGCCATTTATGTGATGCTCTGTGTTAAGACTGTGACATGACTATGCCAGAGGATGGCCAAGGTCAACAATGTGACCTATTTTTATTTTTTCTTAATAGGAAAAAGTTGCCATTCTTTTCCAACACTAGCAGAATCTTTCTGTGTGTGTGGCTTTGCAGACTCTTTTTGTGAACATTTCACATCTTTTCCTTTGATTAAGCTTGTTAGATTTCAGACCTCCTTGAACTTTAAACTTCTCATTTCCAGCTTTTTCAGTTAGATGTTCTCAAACCAGTGATCTATTATACAACATTATTAACTCATCTGTCTTTTGGCAACTTCATTATTCATTTCAGGTACATTTTTCTTACAACAATAAAACAAGCAAGAGATAAACATCATTTTAAATTATTTCTGTCTAAAATTGGATAATTTTATTTATAAACTTGAATTACCTAAAACAAATAAGAATACATTTGTTACATGAATACTTCCTTCATCTGAACTTATCTTTTGGGGTTTCTTAAACTCTAAGCATGGAGTTACAAACAAGTAGTATATGTTTATTGATCTGATCATGAATCTTCCAAAATGGATCACAGGCAGTCCCCAAAGTACAAACATCTGACTTATACACAACTCACATTTACCAAAGGAGGCTATTACTGTAAGTCCCTGAGTTACCAACATCTGGCTGATGTGTGATTCTCAAGAACAGAGGCTATTACATGTAATAGATAAATGTACCTGTTTAAACTTACACACAAATTCAAATTAAGAACAAGCCTAAAGAACATATCTTGCTCATAGCCCAGGGATGGCCTATACTAATGTATTAAAACAAAACCAGTCACTATAAAAGCACAAAGTTTTTATTATAATGATGGAAAATAGAAGTCATATAAAAGGTAATTAAAATATAAACTATCTAAAACCAAGGCAAATACTTCTGCATGAAACTATCCAAACAATTAACTCAATATTCCTGATTACTTTTGTATTTGAACAAAACCAAGGGATATTAGAACTGTATGTTAGGAAGCACTGCTATGAGACTTGGTCAAGATGGCAGCTTTAACTGATGTGAAATGTCACCTAATCTCTTTCTGGATCTAAGATCAGAGAAATGGTAGAAAATGCAAATAACTGCATTTTTTTTTTTTTTTGAGACAGAGCCTCAAGCTGTCACCCTGGTTAGAGTTCCGTGGCATTACAGCTCACAGCAACCTCCAATTCCTGGGCTCAAGCAAGTCTCTTGCCTCTGCCTCCCAAGTAGCTGGGACTACAGGCACCCGCCACAACACCCGGGCATTTTTTGGTTGCAGCTGTCATTGTTGTTTGGCGGGCCTGGATTCGAACCCGCCAGCTCAGGTGTACGTGGCTGGTGCCTTAGCCTGTTGAGCTACAGGCGTTGAGCCTTCACTGCATATTTTAATGTAAATCCAAGAAATTGGAAGCTTTACTGACAGAGGAAAGACTGAAATCAGGCAGAGTAGTGAGCTAGATGGCTCATGAGGACTTGGGCCCTTGTAATTTTAATACTTGTATGGATAGCAATTGAATTCATGCAAGTTAGGATATGGAAATTGAGCTAGAAAGGATTGCTGTGTTCAGGAAAGTGGGAATAGGAAAAAACTGTCTCCTAGTCTGGAAGCAATAAGAAACTGACATTTTCTAACACCTTGGGTGGAAAAAGTTAAGAGATAGAATAGACAACCTCAATCTGTGCTTTGAATAACTATGTGGTCTGCATTAGTCAAGGTTCTCCACAGAAACAGAACCAATAGGATATATATGAATCTATGAGGGGAGGCTTATTATGGGAATTGGAATTATGGAGGCCAATAATTCCTACCATATGCTGTCTGCAGCAGGAGAATCAGGAAACAGGTGTAATTCAGTCTACATCTGAAGACCTGAGAAGCATGGCGTGGAGTTGGGGGGAGGGCCTGAGGGTGGTGTTGGCATATGTCCCAGAGACTGAAATTCCAAGAACCAAGATCTCTAATATACTGGGGAAGGAGAAGATAAATGTCCCAGCTCAAGAAGAGAAGGAAAGATTTCCCTTTCAAATGCTTTTTTTTAAAGTTTGGGCATACAATAAATTAGATGATACTCACTTATACTGGTGATCTTCTATATTTAGTCTACTGATTCCAAATGCTAATCTTTTCTAAAAATACCCTCTAAGACACACTCAGAAATAATGTTTTACTAGCTATCTAGGCATCCCTTAGCTCAGTTAAGTTGACACATAAAATTAACCCTCATAGAGTTCAAATTCACACTGACTGTGCTTGATGGTAGAACCCTAAGTAAAGTCATTAGGAGAAAACATAGGACTTGACCTACTGTTGCTGATAATATATCTTAAGAAGCAAAACCAACAAAACAGTGCAAAGAGATTTTAATATAAGTATGTTCAAAATGTTAAGGAGATAATGGAAGAGAAAGCATAAAACTTGAATAGGGTAGTATAAAAATGGAATGAATATTTTTTCAAATATTTTTTTTTTTTTTT
>CAUYON010185668.1:0-15597 GCA_963573935.1 Arctocebus calabarensis
ATAACCAGAAAACAGTCTTTGTGTTTGCCTCAGGGTTGCCCAAATCTATTGCTTTTTCTGTGAAGGCAAAAGCCAGTTTAACCCATTAGTGGCTTACTCAGTTGAGAAGTACATGAGACATACATGTGGGGATTTCTAACCCCACCGTTTAATAGTAGAAATTTAGCAGCTGATTATTTTTAATAATTAAAACGCTTGAATTTAATAGGATATTAAGTAAGAACTACAAATAATAGTCATAATTATTAAAATTTATTGCATTATATATAGCTGCCTTCACTTATATACATATTTTTGTGTCTTAGTATCTTAAGTGTTTCATATATATTGATTTATTTTTATATTCACAATACTGTGATATGGAAACTATTAGTATTCTTATCTTAATAAATACCATTGATTATAATATATAGCTGTATTCACTTATATAGCACATTTATGTATCTGAATACTCTAAATCTTATATCTATATGTATATATATAGAGAGAGAGATTTATTTTATTGTCACAATTCTGTGTTATAGAAACTATTAGTGTTCCCATTTTTTATAAAGATTATCAGACAATACAGATTCAGAGTTTATGCTCCCAGCTAGCACATTATGAGTTCTAATCTACTCTGCAATATGAGTTTCTTCCTCGTATGTGGATGGGTTCTATAGCATGGAAGTTTGTGTTAGGGACTGGCAAAGTAGCCTAGTGGGCCAAATCCTCCCACACCCATTCGTATAGGTAGAGGTAGTCAATGTTCACTTACAATGGCAATTCCGTTGTTTCAGTATTTGCAACTGAGTCTGTGGTCCATGAAGTTGAAAATTTCACTCTCCGAACCTTTGAAGAAATAGTTTTGCTGACCGCTGAATTGTCAGATGTAAGATAAAATCTTTTAAGCATCTAACTGATGCAAAAAAGAAAGGTTGAACTTCTCAGATACCAAAACATGTAGCAATGAGTAAGGTTAACATTATATACACAGTATCAGTGAACAATGACAGTGTCAGGCATGCTCTTAAACATGTAGTACTTAGAGTTTTTGTTTTTTCTGCAAGTGAATAGTTGGGAAACTGTGGCTTTGCAATTTATAAAATGTCAAAGTAAAAAGGAAAACTGAAGAGTCTTCAGCTAGTATGGTTTATAATATCACATTAGTTTAAACAATGAATAGCATATATAGGATGTTGATTATATAAAGTAGCTTTTATTCCTGAAGATTATTCCTAGGTTATTGAACTACCTGTGTGAACTTGACCATAGTATTTTAAGTGCAATAGGCCTGTTTCCACTTGTGTAAAGAGAAGTAGGTAGATACATTAGTAACTTCTTTGTATGACTTTTCTAATTAAATACATTGCTGCTCTGACAGTATTAAAGAATTACAAGATACACATAAGGCAGAATTGTGGCCAAAAGATCATATTTATTTTGTATACATGTGCCGTTACAGAATGTGGCAATTCCTATCATTAAGATGACTTGCTATTATTGAGTTTGCAATTGGAAAGACTTACCAAATTATACAGTAAATCGTAATAGTCTCTCTATGGAGAATAGCTCATTCATGCCTAAACTGACAGAATGGTTAACAGGCATCCAAAAATATACTCATTGCAGACCTAATAGCTCAAGAAGGAAGAGGAAAGTATAGACCAACCTGTGATTTTTGCATTTTGCATCTTAAAGTCACCGGTGAGATTAAGTTGTGTCTTTAGTGAGGACTAGTGGTTAAGGAACAATAACAAATCCAAGAATCTTAAAACATGAATATTATAGCTCTTCTCATGAAAGAAATATGATAGCTTCAGAAAGACATTTGTTTATGCATAAATAGTTTTTAAATTATATGTACCAAGGGTTATGGAATAAGTGAGATTTTTATTTTACTCATAACATTTTTTATATTTTTAAATAAGAATGTGTTATCATTATCATTAGAATAAAATTTCCATTCAAAAATATAAACTGTATTCAAAATAGAAGTTGTATGGAGTGGCATGAAATAACCATATAGTTAAAATTTCCACTTCGTAGCTATACTTACAGCTATATTTCTGCACTGATTATCTGTCCCCATTTTAAACTACAGGAAGCAGCACACACTTATCAGAGAGAAAGTGAGAGAGAAAACTAAGAGCCTTTTCTTTTCCACCTATTAAACATAACCCGCTCTCGATCTTTCAGGAGTCAGGTGATTGTTGGCAAAAGTTTGCAACACCCTGTGAGCCATATAATTTTCCACCATTATTAGCAAAAAAATAGAAAAGAATGGAAATACCAATCATTCTTCTGGTTTTTCTATGAATTCAAGATTCTAGTTAGCACCAGGATTCTCAAGAGGATTCTTTCCAGCTTAGCCTAAAGAGGTCCCAGGATTTTGGGGCTGACACAGGGCTTGCTACAAAGGTTTTGGATGTTATTTCACCTCAGAACCTATGAGCGTATGACTTACTAAAAGGAAAAAAAAAAAAAAAGAATTATTCGCAGCCACCAAAGATAGTGTCTTAGGTTTTCCCAAGGGATTTTGGCATTTTTTGTCTTTCACAAGTTTGTCCAGAACACACCAATCTATGGGGATTCTTTAGTTTATGTTGATGGCGCATAATTCAGCCCCTTTGGTAATGGGATTTCTTGGCTAAATACAATCTTTTTATTTTTTTTTTATTGAATCATAGCTGTTTACATTAGTTCAATCATGGGGTACAGTGTGCGGGCCTTACATACAATCTGAAATATTTTTATCTGCCTGTTTGACATAAAGTTCATGAGATTTTCGCATTTACTGTGTGAAAACATTTGTGTTCTGCATTTAGTAGGTTTCTCCTGGCCCTTCAAAGATGCACCTCAAGTGTGATCCCACCCTTTATCCCCTCTCCCCCCACCCTTTCCTTTTTCTTCCCTCCCTCTCCTCTTTCCCCGTCTTCTTGTGCAAGAAGGGGCTGGGATGGGGGGTGTGTGGAGATTTTTCCTAGGGTAAAAACATTTAGTTATACAAGCTGAGTAAGTTCCAGAGATCTACTGTATGAGATTCTGCCTACTGTATGAGATTCTATGGGATCTTTCATGTAGCCTTCACATGAAAGATATAAATTTGCTTCATATTAGGGTTGTATACATTGGATACTTTTTCTTCCATTCTTGAGATACTTTGCTAATGAGAATGTGTTCCAGCTCCATCTATGTAAATATGAAGGAGGAAAAGTCACCATCTTTCTTTAAGGCTGAATAATATTCCATGGTATACATGTACCACAGTTTATTAATCCATTTGTGTATCGATGGGCACTTAGGCTTCTTCCATGACTTAGCAATTATGAATTGGGCTGCAATAAACAATCTGGTACAAATATTTTGTTGTAATGTGATTTTTGGTCTTCTGGGTATATACCAAGTAAGGGAATTATAGGGTCAAATAGCAAGTCTATTTTTCGACCTCTGAGTGTTCTCCAAATGTCTTTCCAAAAGGGAAGTATTAGTTTGCATTCCCACCAGCAATGTAGAAGTGTTCCCTTTTCTCCACATCCACACTAACATCTCTGGTTTTAGGATTTCATCATGTGGGCTAATCTTACTGGAGTTAGATGATATCTCAAGGTAGTTTTGATTTGCATTTCTCTGATGATTAAGGACATTGAGCATTTTTTCATGCATCTATAGACCATGTGCCTGTCTTCTTTAGAGAAGTTTCTCTTCAGATCTTTTGCCCATCCTGAGATGGGATTGCTTGTTCTTTTCTTGCTAATACATTGGAGTTATCTGTGTATTCTGGTTTTAAACCTTTGTCAGAGGCATAACCTGCAAATATTCTCTCCCATTCTGAGGGCTGTCTGCTTGCTATACTTACTGTGTTCTTGGCCGTGCAGAAGATTTTTAGTTTCATCAGATCCCAGTAATGTATTTTTGATACCGCTTCAATTGCCTGGGGAGTCCTCCTCATAAAGAATTCGCCCAGGACAATTCTTTCAAGAGTGTTCCCTAAACCAATATTAGTCTTATAGGGATACCTGAAAGCGATGAACTGACTTCACAAGACACAGAGTCCCTTCTTCTTGAGATTATGAAAGAGAATTTTTCAGACATACCTAGAGACTCTGAAATTCAGATAGCAGATAGTTTCAGAACCCCAGCATGACTCAACCCGAATAAGACACCCCCCAGGCACATCATGGTTAATTTCACTAAAGTTAACATGAAGGACAAGCTTCTAAAGGCAGCCAGACGCAAGAAATCCATTACTTACAATGGGGAAGAATATTAGAATAACTGCTGATCTCTCTGCTCAAACCATTCAAGCTGGAAAGGGGTGGGCATTGACCTTTAACCTCCTAAAACAAAATAACTTCCAACCCAGGATCCTTTATCCAGCCAAACTGAGTTTCATTTATGATGGAGAAATTAAATACTTTAACAACATCCGTATGTTGAAGAAATTTGCCATAACTAAACCAGCTCTCTAGGATATTCTCAGACCTATCCTCCATAACGACCAGAGCAAACCTCCACCATAAAAGTAAACTCAAGCAGAAACTTTCGACCACATACTAAACTCTACAATGGCAAAAGGACCCCAAATACCCACTCCACACCTAAGTGGCTTATCATTATTTTCGATTAACGTGAATGGTTTAAATTGTCCTCTAAAGAGACACAGGTTGGCTGACTGGATACAAAAACTTAAACCAGCTATCTTCTGCATACAAGAATCTCATCTTACCTTAAAAGATAAATATAGACTCAAGGTGAAGGAATTGTCATCTATATTCCAGCCAAATGGAAAACAGAATAAAGCAGGTGTTGCAATCTTATTCACAGATACAATAGGCTTTAAATCAACCAAAGTGAGTTAAGATAAGGATGGACATTTTATATTTGTTAAAGGTAATACTCAAAATGATGAGCTAAATACAATCTAACAACTTTCTTATTAGAGTAAATATTAAATTATATATAATCATGGAATAACATTATTGAATATAGTCAATTAAGTAGCATAAACATTTAAAAATCTACATCTTCTACTAATTCTCTGTATGATATATATTCACAAGAATGTGTAGAAATGTGTACTGTTGTAGCCACCATATATACACTATGAATTTCCTCAAAAAAATTTAAAATAGAATAAGTATTTGATTTATCAATCACATGGATCTGGGTATGTCCAAAATAATTGAAGTCAGTATGTTAGAGTTATCTGCTCTCAGTGTTCACAGCTGAGAGAAGCAAGTAAATGGCCATGGAAGGATAAATGGATAAAGAAAACATGATATACACATTAAATATTACTGAGCCTCTAAAAAAGGACATTCTGACCTGTGCAGCAATGTAGGTGAATTTCAGCATTATGCTACATGAAATCAACTAGTGACAGAAGAAATTCTGCATGATATCACTTAAATGAGGTGTGTAAAATTGTCAAACTCACAGAAATAGAAAGAGGAATGGGGATTTCAAGGGGCTGGGATGGGGGTGTGTGAAGACTTTTCCTAGGGTACAAATATTTAGTTATACAAGCTAAGTAAGTTCCAGAGATCTACTGTATGAGATTCTGCCTATAAAGTTAAAAATCCACTATTATTTTACAGGGTAAATGGCAGGTTCACTGTTTTCATCACAATAGCATTTTTTGAAAAGGGGAAAATTTCTCTATGTAATTATACTTTTTTAAATTTTTAAAAACTTTACGTTTGCTAAGTGTTTCATAACAATGTATCTTTCATATCATTGCTGTGTAAATTTTAACTAACTTCAATTATGAGTTTTCTCTACTATCTTTTAGATTAGTTTTCCCAGATTGTGATGTTATAACCTACAAAGCCTTTTCCAAAACGTAGTTCTATAGATAATGACATTATTATCCTTGTTGATTTGTGTAATGTAGTCTATTGGTAATGACAATAATATCTTTATTTTACTTAATCATGCAAAGTCATTAGTCTTTCACCACAGCAGTTATACATTTTCAAATCATTTACAAGGCTTTCAAGTTTATTTCTGTTATGACAAATTACTTTATGTGATCATGTGTTTTCCTAACTTATTTTCAGTTGCTTAACTTTTCCTTGGTGTCTAGGAAAAGATATATCTAAAAGAGAATTTAAGTACTACAACAAATGAAAGATACATGCAAACGAGCATTGAAATACAACAGCAAATTAAGCAAAGTATTTTTTTTTTTTGCCAGTTGATCAGCTAGAACTTGTCATCCCTCCTTGCTGATAAGAAATGCATCTGGAAAAGTGGGACGAAAAAAAATGAAACACAAATTCTGGATATCCTACATTTCAATAGTTCAAAGGCTCTCTTTAGCAATTTCGAAGTGAAGCAAGGACTCTTCCTGCCTTTGAAAGCTCTTAAAGATGTTCCTGAAAAGAATGATTTCTTTGATGTATGTTCAGCTTGTTTCCACAGCATATGGACAGTCACGGATTATACCCAAGCTTTAATTCTTAAAGTACTTCAATGACTGATTCAGATGTAATTTTGGTTTGAACATTTTGTCCTCTAAATGGACTCAACAGTGCCAACTCAAAACTTTCAAACATAAAAATACTATAACTATAGAACATTATCTAAGACAGCATTGAAAACCCAAATATATTTTAAAATATTACAGGGAAGAATTAATGAAACTCAAATAGAAAAAAAGAAATATAGTAACATTCATATTTAAAAATTTTTCTTAGATTTTTCTAATAGTTTGTATCTAAAATATCATTTAAGGGAAACATGCCTTTCATTTGCATAAGATATCTCTGCTGGCACAACGTCATTATTGATAAAAGTGTCTCTGTGTGGATGGTCACCATAGCATTGGCAGGGACAGAACTGAATCTGGAGGAGAATGAGGAATGAAGGCAAACTGTTTACTAGTGTTCACGGTAGTGGACAAAAGAACAGGCCCTACTGTAGTTATGATGTACTTTACAGTGTAGTCACACACACAAAAAAAATAGAGTAAAGGTCCCGTACCTGTAGCTCACAGCTAGGGTGCCAGCCACATACACCGGAGCTGGTGGGTTCCAACCCAACTCGGGTCTGACAAACAACAGTGACAACTACAACCAAAAAAATAGCTGGGTGTTGTGGTGGGCGCCTGTAGTCCCAGCTGCTTTGGAGGCTGAGGCAGGAGAAATCGCTTAAGCCCACGAGTTTGAGGTTGCTGTTAGTTGTGACACCACACAGTGTACTGAGGGTGACACAGTGAGACTCTATCTCAAACAACAAAAACAACAAAAATACAGTAAAATCAGTGATCTTTGAAATGATCTGTGTTTACTGCTTGAGAGTGAATATTTATCAAGCTCATTGTTCCTATCACTGGAACTTCTTACCCCTTAAGCTCCAAGATCCATTCCTCTCATTCAACTCGTGTGAGGAACGTTGGGGTATTTTCTTACCCATTTTCATTTGTACTAACTCTTTCTGTTGCTCTTTCCATAACTGTCATATTGGTCTTCCGAGTGTGTGTTACCATGACTGACATTCCTGATATAAAAGTCCACAATGATTCCTACTCCTTGTATGAAAGCCGGTATCTTCCATGATTTAGCCAATTACTTATCTATATTCTGTACCACTATTCTCCAATAATAAAAACAAGTCTGCAATCCATTTGCTAAACACAATCCGTGTCTTTTTCTTTCCTATGCAGTTCTCTTCCATGACTTCCTCACTTTTGCCAGTGTAAGGCCTTTATATTCATATAAATAAACACTCGGCAGAACCCTGGTTTTCGCTTCTGTGATGATGCAGAAGGCATTGTTTCACTTTCCTGATAATCCATTCTCTGAAATGATGTATTTCCTGGGAACAGTTCTGCACTACCTGGGGTTTCCCTAATGTTGGCTAAATGACTTCTTTAGCCTACTAAGTTCATGCTTGATACCTTTTGATGTCCTAACTGTATTGACATTGGAAAATGAGTGAATTTAAATAATATGTGTTCAGTTTGTCATAGCTTAGTGTTCAGTACTAAAATAGGTAAACTGGCAAAACATTTTAACATAGTAATTATTCCAACTGACATATTTTCATTGCACTATGTATTATGTTTAACTTTTAATTATTTCAATACAAACTCATATATGCATCCTTCATGAGAAAGCGTAAGGTCAAATGTTTTTAATCCTAGCCAATCAGTAATATATTTTGCAGGAAAATGCTTTATCTCAAGGTGAAACCAGTCTCTATTACAGTATTGATATTGATTCTATATTTATTGACTGGGAAGGGCATCCTCCAGCTACACGGCTCACTTGATTGTTGTTTGACTCTTGGAGCACCTGTGTAGACTGGACACTCTCATTCATTTATTTATTTACAACTTTATTTATAAAAGTGCCAAATATTTCCAAGAGTGAAAATATATCACCAAAGAGGAAATGCATCCTAAAGCAAGCTAACATCAATGCCTAATTGTCACATGTCATTTCTGACACTTCTTGCCAAGGTCTTGGACTGGCCAGGTCTTGGGCCGGCTTAACTAGGTTCCTGACGCAGACCGCTAAGTTACCTTGCTCAGGTTCACTTTGTCTTAGGTGCCTGAGGGCTGTCTACTTTAGCTGGAGAGAGAGAAAGTCTTAGAGAGAGTAAAGCAGTCTTCTTAGAAAGATAGATCTTAGTCTTTAGTAGAGTTTAGTGATCTTCAGCAGAGAGATGCCGTGCTGGTGTTCTGCAGGCAGGAGGAGACAGAGTCAGAGTAAGTGGGTCCATGATAGAATGTGCATGCTCCCCACTGCCTTCTCCTCCAGCCTAATGTAAAGCTGAGCTTGTGCTGCTCAACACCACAGGTGTAGAGACTGCCAATTCCCCACTGCTCTCATCTCAGGAGCTCTCATGCTTGTTAGGAGAGCTAAATCCCTCTCCACGCCCTTTCCACCCAGGTGTTCCATTATTGAGCTATACAGGTATTTCTTACAACTCTCATTCCTCCTAGCCATAGGCTATATGGGCTACAACACCTAAGGCCATCCTTGTTATAGGGCGTGGGAGAATAAGAAAACTACAGATAAGAATAAGTTAATTATGTTGTGTGTTGAAATGTGATCCAACAAGTGGCAAATACAGAGACAAGGGGATTTGGAATACCTTGCCAGTGAATGTTGAATTTATATTGGCTGATTCAGTAACCTTATGACTATTCCATCCTCGGCCCCTCAGCACCCATCTCTTGGATATCACTGTGGTACATGAAGCTACAGAGAATTTATGTTGGCTGGCATAGAGTAATTGTCCATAGTCAGCTTTACAAAACAATTACAAAAGGCAATGTAATCCCTCTGCCTTTTTGAGATAAAATATTCTCTGTCTCTTTCTTCTGTTTTCACTTTTACTCAAAAGCCTTTATTTCTGTTATTTTAGAAAGGAGATAGATTTGTGTTAACCCCCAGAAGTTGGCCGGGGGGAATGGAAACTTTTACATACAGAGCAAAGAAAGAAAAATAACGGCTTGTTTGATTTTTAACAATACCTTAACTTTAACAATATCTTAATCAATGACTACATAGTGAGTGCTCACAATTAACTCACCATAGTTTCCTATTTAACTTTGCTTTCATGCTTTGGATAAAAAGGAAACTACTGCATGTTAAATAAAATAAAGTGCTAAAACCTGGATACATCATGAGTTGGGATGTATTAAGCTTTTACTATATACCAAGTAGTGAGGTAAAATGATACACATAATAATTTTTAATCTTTGTAACACCACAAGAATTATTTTTTAAATGTGTTATTTATGTGTCAAATGGCCTGTTGAAATATTTATTTTTTCCAGTTTAGGAATGAAGGAAGTGAAGTGTAGGGAATTTAAATATCTCCCTCAAGGCACATAACTATAAATACAGGAAAATGAATTTGAACCCAGATTTGCCTCACTTTGGAACTCCAGTACTTAGCTGTGGAGCAAAATGTTTTTAAAGATTAATGTCTAACAGAATTTCAGCACATCTGTCAAAATGCTATTAAATTGACAAACATACTTTTAAGAGATGCTGCATTTTAGATCCTGCGATCTGCTTTGTGCTATTTCTTTCCTCATTTTGCAAAGATATCCACTTTGTGCTCTTAGCCATCAATTCTTAGCCAACGTCCATTTCTTGCTGAGAGAAAACAATAAAACATTTGAGACAGTTTATGGAATTCAGATAGTGGAACGTTTTACAACTGTACCAGCATATTACCTCTGTTCTTCCTGTGTACATCCAGGAGGCCAATTTTGCTTTGGTGATTGGGGTCACAACCTAGGACTGGCTGCCTCCCTCCTTTTTCTCTGTCTTGTTCTCATATGGATTCTTCAAAATTCAGGGAAAATTGAATGTTGATTTTCCACATTTGTCTTCAATGAATATTATTTATAATACCTAAACTGTAATAGCTATATAGTGAATCTGTTTAAAATAAATTCTTATATTAAGACATATAACTAATTTTAAAATGCTTTAAATAATCCCTCCACATATATATTTCTATATGCCATTCATTGTGCTTCTATGTTTAATTAAATATGAACTGAATATGTCTATTTTTAATGAGCACATCTTTGGCATGTGTGCACGTTACCATGTCTAATTTCTCTCTGCATAGTAGGATTTTAAATTAGTGGGAACGATTGTATAGATTTTGGGTGTGGTCATAATATTCTGCTGTGACCACTCTTTTTTTGATACTGACAATATGACAACGACTCAGCAAGAACTGAAGTTGATGCTGCGACTAATAAAATGGTTGTGTGTAAAATTATTTCAGCATGTGTTCGCAGCATACATTCTTTACATGACAAATTCCAAAATATGAAAGCAACATGGTCTAATCAAACTGGTATAATTGGTAACTTTCTGTATTTCAGAATTAAATATATTTTATTTAAAATTCTCCTACAGGTTTATTTTAGTCATTGTCATTGGATTTTTTCCAACAAGATGGCTAGGAATGCCTCCCTAGGTGACAGAATTCAGTCATAACCCATGTATGTAGAATTTTCAGAGTGTGAGTAGCATACCCATTTGCCAAAATGAATTATTTTTTCTCATTCAGCCAAGTTGTCTAGAAGATTCCTACTGGGTCAATATTATTGGATTCTGTAGGGGAATTAAAGTGAGACATCCTTTATATTGTTTTTGTATGTATTATAAAGTTATCCAAAATCCTTTTTATTGAATTTGTACTAAGACAGCCTCAGGCTAAATAAGACAGCTAGGGTATTAAGCATGGTACGGAGATCCAAGAGATCCAAACTTGGGCTAAGCTCTAACTGCCTGTGATTATTGTAGGATTTTCCCTCCGTTCAACTGCAGTGAAGACCTTAGAATCAGACCCCAATAGCATATGCGTTTTGGTATTATTGTCAGAAAGTTTTTGGACTTACACACTTAGATTCCAATTTCAACGTACTTTTTGTGTTTTTCTCAAATTAATTGGCATTAGTACACATCATTTTTTATAATCAATATAATGAAAGAGAACTGTAACAGAGAAAGAAGAAAAGACACAGTGTATTTCGATCACTGTTGGCCTTTAGAAGAGACCACCTGGGTCACTGCATAGGAGGAGGAATGGGCCCTTGAAGAAAGAGGATCCTGTGTTAAGAGGCTGACTAAGGACGGCCTTCCCTTTCTGCAGCAAGAGTAAAAAGTGTTTATGACATCAAACACAAGGCTTACCATGCTCTCACTCTTTTAGTGTATAAAGGATATTGAGTTTTACGCAGAACATTAGCTTAGAGTAACACATTTGTGACTGAAGAATTACTATATTAAAAGAGGATGTCATCAGAAAACTCTGATTCTAGGCAATGCTGGTGAGTCATAACATAAAGGACATCAGCATTCTTCATCAGAAATAATCAGGACAGTTTTATACCGTGAAAATACTTTTCATTTTCATTTTTCCTGCATACATGTTGCAAAATATAAAAAGGATACACTATGATGTGCACAATGATTTAGATGCTGTGGCCTCTCCTGACTCAGGTTTCATGGCTTCCTCTTCTCTCAGCGGGATATATCACCAGGTCTTCAGTACGAAATGCAGTTCCACAAAATTCCTTTATGGTCAGCTATGGTTATTATTTTTATTATTGATCTCAATGATGGTATTGATTTAACATGTTTATTTCTCTAAATATGAATAGTAATACTAGAGACATCTTATTAAAGAGACTATACCTTTTATTGCCTATACTAAGAAAAAAGTTAACCAAAAGTCGATCAAACAATGGTGATTCTCTTACAACCAAATCAATGAAATCAAGTCACTTTGATGCTTGGTATTGTTTTGTTTTTCAAATTTCATTTATACTCATGTGCCTTTATGTGGACAAAATAACCAAGCAAGCCAAAGTATCTGCAGGTCTATGCACATGAATTATGGTATGTGATGCTATTTTCTCAAACAGAAGCTTTGTTACACAAGCGAGCGAGGAAGTGACAACTTTGGAAAAAGCCACTCTTAGTCAATTCTCTCTGGGGTCTGATAATTTTAGCACTATGCCTCCAGTGATGTGAATTAACATCTCTAAGGGACACAATGTTTGAGTTATTTGCAAAAATTAGAGGAAGTTAGGCCCTTCTTTCTTTTCACCTTTGTTGTGATTAATCAGAAATAAAATCAAATAACATCCTTTTTAGTAAACAAATCAGACACTAAGGGACCAAATTTCAACATGGCTCCATTTCTGGAATCTAAAGATAAAACATGTTGCCTTTTTAATATGAAAAAAATACTTAAAATGATATTGTTTATGGGCATGATACTCTACCATATTTATATTTTCACTATCATCTAAGTGAAATTTAGCAATAAATTTGGACATAATGATGTTATTTTCATGGCATGTATGGGGTCCTTTTAGCTTTATAATATAATACTCTCTATGTATTATAGTTTTAAGCCCTAAATTATAACCAATTCTGACTGTTTCTATTTAAGAGTTTTGGATTATACTAATGAGAAAACTTAACAACGTTTCTTGTAACCCCCTTTTTGGTGACCTTTTATTTGTATCTTAAAAATTGAACTTACTAAAAAAAAAAATACATAGCCAAATACTGCAAAATGCATATCCTTGGTGCCAATTTGAAGACCTTACAATTAATTGTAGTGATCATTTATATTTATTCACAATCGAAGTGAACACAGAGGAGAAAATGGTGGATTTAGCAGGCATCTCAATAAAAAAGATATGAAAGGAAATCAGAAAAAAAAGCAGGGATGGAGGGAGGGGGGAAAGAGGAAGGGAGGGAGGTACCCAGGAAGGGAAGGACAGGAAAGGGAAGGGAAGAGGTTAGGGAGAGAGGAAGAGAAGGACAGAGGGAAACGAAGAAGAAAGAAAGAAGAGGGGCACTTTAGAAGGTGTTTGTTCTCTGTTAATTTGTTTCATTTTAAATTATTTATTATTTGATCATTATATTTGATTGTGAATCCATATTTATTGTATTCACTGTTGTATACCTAGAATTGATCACATTGCTGAGTCACAGTGGATGTTTAAGTGACATCTGTTGAATGAATGAAGACACCTATCAATTTAACCAGCCCTTTGTGAATATACTTACCGATATTGATGTCTATTTCCACATCACATTAAAGGCAGCACAGATATTCCTGCTTCCTGCCCCAGGGTGGCTAACCTATATATCAAGGCAGACAACGTCCTTAAAGGTGTGTCTCCTCTGAAATCTTAAAATATCTAGACAAAGTAGAAAGAAAAAGAAAAAAAAAATAACAAAGAAATTAAGAATAATTATCTTAATTTACATCAACTGGAAATATGTTCTATGATACAAACAAACCAAAACACATTTTTTGCCCTTTTAAAATGGATTGATAGTCACACCTCAGGAAACTGATGGGAAAAACAGTCCCTCCTGGAGGCCCAGGTGATTCTGTTTATAGGAAATATTCATCTTTGGGCAAGTCTGGGCTTTAAAAAATAAAGAAATATTTATGTACATGGACAGAATAAAGCATAGGGGAACTTTTACATGGTCTGTTACTTTTTGTTGTTGTTAACAGTCTCTATAAGTGTTACAAATAGTTTCTTCACTTTCTGAGCAATGCCAGTCTTGGAGAACAATGAATGTATGGGGGGGGTATTAACTTACTGGTATCAGTTGTGAGTTTTATTGCAAATCTCATCCTAACTCTCCAAACGAATATGATTAATATTCACAACCCCCATGGGATAATTGAATACAGATTTCACAGGAAGCATCATTGTCCCCAGAACACAGGTGTAGGAGCTGCAAAAGAGACAGGTTAAATGAGGAATATGAAAAGACATGTGCTGAATTTTAAAGCCAGAATAACTGAGATAAAAGAAATTCAGAAATACTAAGGGAGGGAACCAAGAGATGAATCATATCGACAGCATAACTAATGATGTTACAAAGGAGGATTTTTGACCCCCACTGTTCCATATGACAGTCACAGGCCTTATATACCTACTTAAATTGAAATTAATTAAAAAAAATATTAAAAATTAAATGCTTCCATCATACTTGCCACATTGCAAATGTTCTGTACTAATGCTAAGTATAGTACTTCTAAATTGTTTTAAATCCAAGAGATAATCCTACTTGCTGAATTTACTCTATAATGACATTTAATGAGATACAGGAATTTGTGTATAAATTTAATTTGATTCTTATCTCAGATTAACACATTGTCATTAGTTAGTTTGGGTATATGTTTATAATAACTGTCAGTTATGATTATTATATTTGACATTATTATTATTTATAAAGGAACATTGAGTGTTTAATTCGTTACCTGAATGTCTCTTTTTCTAGCGGTTTGTTTGCTTAATTTAAAACATCTGTATTGACGACTCTTAGTTCTGAAAATACTTATTTATGTTGAATTGTTCTAAAATGTCCTGGAAGTAGAAGGAGAAAACTCAAAATCACTGTCTTCAGTGATTCCACTGTAAAACAAGTGAAGCATTTCTGACTCTGCAGTTCCTAGTAAAATACTAGGAAATTGCTTAGATATTTTTCAAATCTCAAAGTGTTTTCAAATTTATCCTACTTCTGCACTCCCACTATAGAGACCAAACCACCTGAATTGTGGGAGACTCAGACCAATAACTACTTGCCTTACTGCATTCTGAATAATTATTTATTCACTCTGTAAAGATTTACCCCTTTCCAAAAGCCACTCCCAATAATTTTACTCTGCTAAGGAGAACATGTTCCAGCTCCATCCATGTAAATATGAAAGAGGAAAAGTCACTATCTTTCTTTAAGGCTGCATAACATTCCATGGTATACATGTACCAAAGTTTATTAATCCATTTGTGTATCGATGGGCTCTTGAGCTTCTTCCTTGACTTAGCAATTATGAATTGGGCTGCAATAAACAATCTGGTACAGATATCTTTGTTGTTCTATGATTTTTGGTCTTCAGGATATATACCCAATAAAGGAATTATAGGATCGAATGACAGATCTATTTTTAGATCTCTAAGTAGTCTCCAAATATCTTTCCAAAAGGAATGTACTAGTTTGCATTCCCACCAACAGTGGAGAAGTGTTCCCCTTTCTCCACATCCACGCCAACATCTCTGGTTTTGGGATTTTGTTATGTGGGCTAATCTTACTT
>CAUYON010185670.1:0-84557 GCA_963573935.1 Arctocebus calabarensis
TGCTATGCTCCCTGGGGGAGCCTGTCTCTGTCACTGTAGACACACTCAGGGGTGTCTGCGAGGACTCTTGAATTCGATCGTGGTTCAAATGTTGATCATTTCCATGAGCTATACTTAGTATACTCTTTGAAAACAACGATGATCCTATTATTTGGAGTATATTTGAGAACAGTTATTTACTCTGTTTTGGGTGTGGGAGGAGCACACACTTATTGGTAATAAGAAGTAAGGGGAAGTGGGAAAAAAGCAGTGTTCTCTGTTGGACCAGCCAACCCGCTACATTTCCATAAATGAACTGGGACAGTCTGCTTGGGAGAAATGACTTGGTGTCATCACTGTCTCTAGAACAAAATTAAACCGGAGTTGGATGTAGTTCAGAAGTCAGAATGTCTCTGTCATGAGCTGTGCATCCTCAAAGAGGTCAGGTGATTATGCTGCCTGGACAAATTTGTTCTTTCCTGAGTCCCACCAACCGCACCAGTTGTGGACTGGGGACTTGGTGGCCTGTGGATTTGGCATTAACTCTGTCAGGGCTGACGCCACTGAACACAGAGTCCTGGAGGTGCAGAAAGCCTTTTCCCACGGTTCTCACACTCCCTGGGCCTAGAGGATACTCACTGGTCTCTCAGAAATCTGCAATGAGGGTTTGTTCTCTATCTTAATCACATAATTAAAAAATGTTATTAAATAAAAATCCACTTACTAATTGTATTAATCATGGATTAATTTTTCTTCTCATTCTAAAAATATTCGAAGGAAGCTGGACTATCACTTGGAGTGGGGGCTCCTTTCTTTGTCTGCAACTTTGCAGAACGCTGGAGCCAGCCAGGTTTCCTTGTCTCCAAAAGTGGCTCCCTTTCCTGCCCTCAGAAGGGACTTCACTGGTTGGAAAAAGGAGTCCAGGCTCCAGACACTCGGCTGTGATGTCAGAGGGAGGTTCCCGCAGCCAACCTCCTGCAACATCCTCTTCCAACAGGGGTCTTCCTTACAGCAGAAAAGTGGGAACCAGGTCATCATCCAATGGCCAACTCAGTGCACTAGATGCTTTTTACTGCTACTGTTAGCTCTTGCTGATGAGGACCAAGGCAGGGAGTGGCATGGGCTGGGCCAAGATCACTCAGATAGTCACCCGGACCTCTGAGAACACAGACAGCCCCTCCCTGACCACACAGACAGCCACTGCTGGTGTGCCCCCAGTGGACATCCAAAGGGGCAAAGGTCTGGGTTGATGCTCCACTAAGCATTACTGCGTGCTGACACACTGCAGTGACACGGCCTCCCGCTGCAGATGTCACATGGAGAAGGGGTAGGAGACTGTTGTGGGGCTGAGGCTCCCTGTATGCATTCAGATAGGGGGTTTGATTTGGTGAGCCTTGTATAGTTTTGTTTGGGAAGCCAGCTTGGTCGGGATTTCTTTCTCCAGCTAAACATTGGCCCCACTGGAGTGAGTGTTCATTTGAGGAAGTGCTAATTTTACTATCTTCTCTTGATGCCGTGTAAATGTCACCTGTTGGCCCCAACTCTTGGGTCTGTGTTGGAAGTCAGCTGGCAGCATTCATTTTTGTGAAAATGAGAAGGCAGAATGGGCTTTATTACGACAGTAGGCTTCATTATCCCTTGCCGAAGTAGATGCAGGTGTAGTATTCAAGACTGATGCTGATTCTGAATATGGGCAATGCAGGATTCACAAAGAAGAATTCTTGGTGGAGTTTCAGTAACTCTTAAAATCCTCTCCCCTTTTCAAAAATCCCTTCAAAGGAGTATGACAGTACTTTGCATGTTACCAAAACAAACTTATTCCTTGAGCTGAAGGTTCATAATTCTGTGTGATTTTGGTAAAAAGGCTAATAATGAGGACCTTAGAAAGGACAGCATCAACCAGCAGTGACAAACTTTGTTAGGGCAACAGACCTGAGGTCCTGGGGTCCTGGGAGGTTCTCCTGCTTCCTTGTAGATAAGGCTGTGACAATGTGGATTGTTGGTGACATACTAGTTTGGTTGTCACTTCCTCTGCACAGCTTCGGACTAGAGAGAGCTGCCATGCTCTGCTCACCTCTGGCCCCGGGTCTCTGGTCACACGAGTTAGAGGTAAGGGAGGTCTCCACCGTGGGAAGTCCCCCCCACCTGGAGGCAACCACTTTCAATTCTTCTAGAATTTCTCCCTATTTCAAAGTACCATGCTTATATGGTATTTCTTGATTTTTGAGTTTTAGTCATTTATTGAGATGATAGGTATGAGATGATAGTAAGATTGATATTGTGGGAGATTTAACTTCCTTACACTCACCGAGTACACACTTTCTGTTTCTCTCCTCTCATCCTAAGTAGCAGTGTCTTGATGTTTGGTTGTGTTGATACATGGTATTGACCTCAATTTATCTAAATTTTTACCGTTTATGAGAAACGGCTGAGTCATGTATTATACAATGGTTTTTTTCCTTATACAAATTTTTGCTTTCCCTGGAGTTAATAACTGTTTTGTTGTTCCATTTTCCACATACTTTCCATGAATCCGCCCTTGAAAGCCTCATATTTAAGTATAAACTGTTAGATACACTCCCACTGTCCTCCTTTGCTGGCGGCACCCCATCATCCCCCCCCCCCACTTCCTCTAGTCTGGACCTGCCACTGCTGTCCTAGACTTTCCCTGCCTGAACAACCTGGGCTGGCTCAGCCACACTCCTGGGCCTTGTCCTGTTTGCTGGATCCCACGTCACTGGCTCATGGTTTTCCCTCCTTTGGGTGAATTAGATCCTTCATGAACTATTTGAAGATGGGCATGTGAAAGGTGAAAAATTAAATAATTATCTTATTTTCTACTTTTAGACTTAGTTGGTGGTTTGTCTGGGGATATCTAAATTATTATAATTTTTCCTTGGGTTCAAAGAGATAGCTCTACTGTTTTTGAGGTTATAGTGTTGAGAGACCGGATGGCATTCTGATTCCCCATTCTGAGTAACTGACTCTTTACCCTTCCTTTCTTGGAAGCTTTTAAAAAGAATTTTATTTTGCTGCAACTACACTGAAGCTTCCAGATTATGTTCCTTTTTATGTATAGTATTTGTACATGCAGCCAAGAATCTCACAGTCTTCAGTCTGGAACTTTTTCTCTAATTCTTTTTATAATTTCCTCTTCTACATTTTCTTTATTCTCTCTTTCCAGAACTTGTACTAATCAAGTAGTCTATCTTCTCTATAAATCATCTAATTTTAATTTTGTCTCTGTTTCCCATATTGTGAATTGTTATTCTTATTTCTATATATTTTCATCATCTTTTTTTCTATTAAAATTTTAACTCCAATTATATTTTTAATTTCTGAGAAGTCTTATTTTTTGTATGGAAGTGAATGCTAAGTTTTTTGCTACTAAAATGCAGTCTTTTCTCTGTAATATTATTAGTAGTTAGTTACTTTCTACTAATTTTTTTTCTGATCTCGGCTCCCTAATTTCCCGTCTGCTTGATTGATTTTTTTCTGTTTGATTTAGCGTCTATCTTTATCAACAACAGTTTCTGAAATACCTGGTGTCAGGCATATGAGAGTGAGAGGCAAGAAACAACCATGCTGGGGTGGGCTTAGAACGGCTCATCAGAACTATTAAATTTTTAGGAATTTCATGAGCCTATTATACATAGTTATTATTAAAAAATGATTTTATAGGGCGGCTCCTGTGGCTCAGCGAGTAGGGCGCTGACCCCATATACTGAGGGCTGTGGGTTCAAACCCGGCCCTGGCCGAACTGCATCAAAAATTAGCCGGGCACTGTGGCGGGCGCCTGTAGTCCCAGCTACTTGGGAGGCTGAGTCAAGGGAATTGCTTAAGCCCAAGAGCTGGAGGTTGCTGTGAGCTGTGACTCCACACCACTCTACTGAGGGTGATAGAGTGAGACTCTGTCTCCACAAAAAAAAAAAACAAAAAAAAACCCAACAAAACCAAAAACCCTACCCTTAAAAAAAATGATTTTATAGACTCACAATTTATAAGAAAAAGAAAGGTAATACATACTTAAAAGCTTATAGCCCTAATTTGATTTACTATGTTTTACTTGAGAGTAAAACAATGGTCTTGAGAGTCTGTTGTCTCTTTGTCTTAGCTACACTAACTCATGGCACACCACCAAACTTTCCTTCCCAACTCCATGTTTATTCACATCACAGTGGCGACTTGGACAAGCCACGGTGGGTGGGATGGGGTAGTATTTACACCATGGAAACTGGCACCACTGTAGAACAGGGCTTTCCCAAGTCTCTGTCTCTCCTGGCAAAAGCTACTGCAGTACACTCTAGTCTTTAAATTAGAACTGGTGCTTATTGAACCTATTAATAAGATGTCCATTTTGGGTTGTTTTCCAAATGAGAGAATGAATTTGTACCTGTCAGTTCCATGACCTCAACCTCAGCCCCAGGCCTGAGGACCTACAAAGGAACGCCCCTGTGAACAAACTTTCTAACATAGCAGACGGAGATTCCTTCCTTAGTCAAAGCTCCATTTCCTCCAATGCTGGGTCTAAACACAGACCAAAACTTTGGACTAATAGTCTTTCAGTACTTCAGAAAACCATTTTATAAAAATATTCACATTTAACAATTTGGAAATGACTACTTTCCAAAGAACAAGGTCATTTCAATTTAGCTTTTACTTCTTGGTAGGGATGTTGGGTTTTAGTTCTACTCTATGTTTAAGAAACTGTAGTTTTTGTAGGGTATGCATCATTTTTTTCTATTCTTTTATTTGAAACTATTTATAATAGTAATTAACACCATACCCTGTAAGAAATGTTTAATATTTGCCATAAAGGGAACTATAGCTGTGAACATCCACTGCATGATGGTATTTTAAAGCATTCAGAATGAAGAGATCTATAGTTAAGACACAAGACATTTTTTGATTACATTTTGATTTTCTTAAAAAGTTAAAATAAAAATTAAACCATATACATATATCAATTATAACAAAACTAATATTTTCTAAGCTCAATATTTTAGTAGGAAAATTATGACATTGTGAATAGGAAAAAATATAAACAGCTAGAGTAAGACAATCATGAAGAGATGAGATAATAGTCTTCAGATGAAACAATTAAATGTGAATTATGACATAATTACAGACCCCCCGATGGGTAAAGAAGAAAGCTACTGATGATATAATGGTGTTTTCTGTAATGTCGACTGCTGTTTAGGCTAAAAAGATATTCCATTGCAAATTCTTTTATTTTGTTGTTTTTAAACTTTCTCAAAATGTTCTGTCAGGCTGGAAATTTCTGTGCTTCAATTAAATCAAAGTCATAATATTGAAAAAGTTCAATGGAAGTTCCATGGATTTTTAGGTTGGAATTGCATTCCTTTAAACATCCCACTTCCAGAAAGGGAGACATAGAGTCCGCCCACTGGGCCATTGTATCAAAATATCAACAGTGCAAACTTCCAGATCACCAGGAATATATTTTCTGAGCAGTTATGCATAAAAATGATTTCAAAAGTGAAAAAACAGATGATATCAACTTGTACAGGACTAATATTTGACTTTTAAGTTTTAATAATTTTTAAATTCACATTCAGGAGTAAATGCTGTCATCCAGACAAAGTCACAAATTTCAAGGTAAAGTTTAGGTCCTGGAGTCGTGCAACTGAAAGCACCTGAACTCACACACACGCATGTTCACACGCATGTTAGCACATACACATCGTCTGGCATGCACACCATTAGAGAGGTCTCCACGGACGGACATGGAGTGTCCCAGGTGCACAGAGAAAGCCTGTCTCACGGCTGTGCCATCAGACTCGGGTGATGGTGTTTCGGAGAACTCTGATGGCACCGCAGCAGCTGTTCAGCTTTGTGTTCTGTGTACTTTCAGACTCGTGTCAGGTTTCGCTGGTGCTCGGGCGCCTGCGCCCAGTTCCTGGTGGTGAATTTAACCAGGACTGCGCTCTGCTCTGCAGTGACTGGAGAAGGTTAAGGGTAACAATACATGAGGTGGCTAGTTGGGGTCTCTTATTTATAGATTTATATGATCCCTTTTAAAATAAAGCTGTTTTTTTATATTGAAAGTACTTCATGGCTAATACAAAAGCGTGGAATGTGTGGAAGACAGGGTGGACACAGCAGAGCGTACCGCTGGGACGGTGCCACGTTTCTCTTGGGGAAACCCTTGTGCCGCACAAGTTTGCACCCTGGAGTTGTTCCTGTGGCTTGACAGGATAAGCACTTCCCATGTTGCTAAAACTCCTTGTCAGCAGCATTCCCGTGAGTGCAGGATGCCCCAGTATATGGCCACAGCCTAGTCCCTGCCTCCTGACCTCTGGTACGGACATTCAGTCTCTGTTTGGGGCATATAAAAAGCTTGCAGTGAGCATCTGTGAATTAAGGTTTATTTTCTAAGAATAGATCTTCAGAAGTGAAGGTACCTCAATAGAGAGGTAAGTGTAGTTTTAAGTCTCCTAAGGCATCTCCAGCGCCTTTCCAGAGAAATCAGAGTCTGAGCATGTGCCCCCCAAACTGCACCTGAGTGGTACCCCCCAAACCATGTCTGAGCAGGTAGCCCACGGGCTCTTTGTTCTCCTTAATGCCAGGCTGTTTGGGGTGAGGTGTGGGGAGGAGAGTTCCCGTTTTCATGGGATGACACCACTTTTAGCCCAGAGATGCAGGGATAATTTTCCTCTGCTTCCCCGTTCTGTGCTGAGTGGGAGCCAGGCCTTGTCTGGTTGCTTACTCTCTCATAAACATCTCAGGTTCTTCACTCACGCTTCTGCCAAATTGTTCAATTTTTGGATTTGCCTCCTGGTTATTCAGACTTTATTAAATTGGATATTGACACAGGTGTGAAATTCAAGCCCTTCTTCTACAAACACAGACACACAAAAACCTAATCCTCAGGAAGAGCAGAAAAGACTCATTTGGGGTGAGTATGGGGCAGGCAAAGAGGGGCCTGCCCAAAGGGGGTGAATCTCCCCTTGGGCACTGCTCACAGAAGACCCAGGCCCCCCATCTGCTCCAGCAGGTTCCTCTGTCCTCTGCCCCCTCAACGGCACCGCAGGGGCCCTCACTGAACTTGCAGACCCCTGTCCTGTGCTCAGCCTCGCCTCTCCCCCCACCCCTCCCAGAGGCTCTCAAGCTTAGTCCTGTTAGGTAGGAGGACCAAGGCGCTCCACAGATCAGAGGCCCTGCCACCTCCTTCTAGGGAGCTGTGATCTTTGTCACAGTAAACCCTGAGCGAGACAGTGCTTGCCCTAACCCTGGGTTAATGACAGTACAAGGAGGAACTTGACTGCTACTGCCCCTGCTCAAAGTTTGCTGTCCCCGCCCTCCGTCTCTGTGCAGAAAGCTCCTATTTCACAGGGATTTAAAATGTTCTGGTTTGACTTCATTGTTTAATAAAATAAATACTAGGCCCTGCTGGAGGGTTGTAAGTAAAGTGGAAGTTAGTGCTGGGCAGAGTGTGGGAGTGGGGTGGGGGCATGGCTATGAAAGGTACAAGCACCTGCTGGGGTCCCAGGGTTGGGGAGTGAGGAGGGCACTCTGTTTCTGCTGAGGGTCACAGAATCAGCAAAGGTGGGGTGGAATTCGGAAAAGCAAGGTTTGAAGCAGGGGCACAGGGGACGGTGGTGACGCTGCCAGTCTGGGAGCCCGGGGTCCTAGCTATGCGGATACTGGCACCTTGGGCTCTCCTGAAGACTGTGTGGTCCCAGCGTGACTGTGGCTTGAGCACATCCCCTGGTCTTGCTGAATGGCTGCACTGTCTGTGACATGAGTGAAGATGCTCAGAGGGTGGCACGCAGGGGACAGCACACTCTGTGGGAGCATCGCTCATAATGGCTTATGATGACACAGCTGGCACCTTCTTATGGAATCACAGCCCCACTCATTCACTAATCCTAACTTAGCTAGACCTCACTTCACACGTGTGCAGGACACACAAGAGCCCATCGTGTGTGCCGTGTGTGTGCATGTACCCCCACATCTGATACCTGGGCAGGCAACGCCCTGCACTAGGGTGCTGCACCAGAGCTGTGGTCAAAGCATCCCTTTGTCAGGGCACACATGGTGGTGGTGTGTATTGGAGGTCAAAGTTGTTCTAATAAAACATCCATCTTGGGGCTTCTTAGAGGAACCTGTTTAAAAAGGTTAAAGTGGGTAATTATCATACCCTAATTTATAGCTACTTGGCAGTAAGGGCTGCCTTTCAATGGACCATTTACTTGCGATCCGCTGCTCACACTGCAGGGCTCTGCTTGACGAGGTTGGGAGATGTAATTAATAAATGATAGGATTATTTATGGTTCACCGTGCCAGATTGGGTAATACACTGATGCACAGAATGAGCTAAAAATGATTCTTGAAAGCAGCCTGGCAGTCTTTAATCCACGGATTGAATTGTCATATCACTCTGTTTAGTGAAGTGAATTCTGGATGGGACTCACAGGAGGTCATTTCTGTACCTTATTCTCGTTTGGACTGATGGAAAACAGCTACGCTCCTTCAAAGCCGAGGTAGGAGCGCTTGTTCATCATCCCAGATGATGGGTTTGTTTTCAGTAGGGGGAAGAGGGCTCATGTGATTGTGTGTAACAGGGATTCTAACATGAATTAGGGCTCCTATTGAAATCATAGCAAGATTAACCCACAGAAATTTGGCAAGCTCAACAAAGGTGCCTTCATATTCTCAAAACAGGCTAACGTGCATGCTACTAAGTTTTTCTAAATATGATTAGCTTTTTTTTTTTTTTTAAATAAGAGTTTGTAACATAGTTTGTTTTTCAAGCTGCTCCTGATGCTGCCTGTGTGTGGGTGTTGCTTATTTTGACCAACATCAGGACCCAGAGCTGCAGGCTCTTCCCTCAGGCTGGTGGAAGGCTGGGCAGCAACCCGCAGGCCCTGTGGATTTTTGCTTGGCAGGTAGGTGGTCAGCACCTGCCTGGGGTAGGGGGCAGTGATCACCACAGTTACAGCAGCCACCGCGATTCACTTAGTGAGGTGCCAGCAGGTGCCAGGCACTGTGCAGAGTGCCTTATGAGTTTTGAGAGTCTGTCCTTACTGCACTTGGGGAGATAAAGAATCTTATTCCACATCCCAAGGGAAACATTTGGGCTTGAGAGTAAAATGGTGTGTCTAGCCTGGCAGAGCAGGGTAAGTCAGGACACAGGTTCAGAGAGATGTGCTGTGAGACACCAGCCGCTGCACTGGGCGCTTCTCAGCACATTTTGTCATCTGCACAGCTACCCCTGGACTTACTCATTTTTCCTTTCTCAGTTCCCACATTTGCAAAATTGGGAGCATAATACTGCTTCCCTCCTGGGGTGTCTGTGGGGGTCACCTCAGGTGATCCACAAAAGCCCTTGGGCTACACCTGTGCTGTGTGGGGCTCAGTGCAGGTTGGTGGTGCGGGCTGTGCCCTGTCCTGTGCTTGTGGAAGAGGAAAGCAAAGCCTGAGAGTGGCAGTAGGCCACGCAGCTGACACTTAGGGCCATGGGCTGGCGGGGCTGCTTAGCTGGCACCACTGAAGTGTAACTTTCACCGGCCCTGATGAGCTGTGAGGCCATCACAGACTGTGGTTCGGGAGGGGCTGGCAGGAAGGAGCCTGAGGCTGGTCCTAGAGCCCTGATCTGGAAAGGCCTCATCCAAGTCTCAGTTCTCAACCCTGCGAGGCTGGGAGAGAAGGGCTTCCAGTGCCCCTTTCTCTGCCTGTGCTCCCCGCTCCCACCTCATTCATGTCCACCTGGAACTTGAGAATGTGGCCTCCTCTGGAAATAAGGTCTTTTCTGATTTAATAAAGTTAAGAGGAGGGCAGGTTGTGTTGGGGTGGGCCCTAATCCAGGGCCTGATCACCAGAGGGACGTTGGGACCCAGATCTCACAGAGGGAAGACTGTGTTGCCACAGTGGGCAGAGCCCGGGAGGAGAACCAAGGGTTGCCGGCCATGGTCAGAGCCCGGAGGGGATGGAAAGGCTTTCCTGAGAGCCGGCAGAAGGCGCTGGCCTGTCCACGCCTGGACTGGGGACTCAGGCCTCCAGGACTGTGCCAGAATAAATTTCTTTGATGTTAATTCACAATTTCTGGTGATTTGTTATGGCGATTTATATTCTAGGAAACAAATAAACTGCTCTAAAAGGTGATATTCGTGGTTAACAAAAATTAGCCTATGATATTACATCAATCTAAAAAGCATTTTCACAGCCATAAAACATTAACAAATTGAAGAGAAAATATTTGTAAACACATCCTACACACGCACGCTTGCACACACACACAGAGGGTGCCAGAAAATGTTGGCCCATTTAAGAACGGAAAAAATTATATTAAAATTGTAATATTCAACATCTACCAATAAGAAAAAAATGAAAACAAATCACATTGAGCACCGTTTATAATTGCAGAAGTCAAATGTGATTTAAGTATTACAACTTTAATACAGATTTTTCCTCTCTTACAATATGTGTACATTGTTGGGATCACTCACATGTCAGCTAGCTCTACGCATCCTGTCCACAGTGGGAACGCGTTTCAAAACAACACGCTATACATGATATATGACTTTTACTTGTTAGATCAAAGAAATTAGGAATGGAACTGCATACATAATTTCAAAACAATAATAACAACATAATGCTGTAACTATCATAAAGGAGGAATACGAGGAAGGTAATATATATATATCTATATGCAGAAAACACAGGAATGGCTCCCTGGAAGCACAGTGGGGATGAGAGCTCAGAGCACACACCGAGGCTTTGGGCCACTTTCCCGGGAAGGGTCTGGGAGACTCACATAGGTCTGCCATGCCGGTGACTTTCCCAAGATGGTGAGCAACCCGTGGTGGGTTTTCCATCAAAGCCAAGTATAGTTTCCCCTCGACTTTCCTGGTAGTTGATCTCCTGAGCAATTTGATATGTGTTGCAATTGACAGTTTTAGCTCAATTACCACTTTTGAATTTCTCCGGGGGCATTTGAAAGTCATGCAGGAATAGGGTGTCTTACTCATGGGACACAGGGCATGGGAGGCACTTAGCATCCTTGTCTCTGTGGTAAGTGCAGTGTGAGCCAGCTGCTGTGACAGTCAAAATCAGGCTTGTTGTCTGATGTCCCCATGGATCAGGTGATGTTGGTGGCACCAGGAGAATAGGGCTGACAGAGACTGTGGGACTGGGGGTCATCACCCGCCTGGGGCGGGTACATAAGGGATGACAAAGGATTTCTTTTATTACTGGCATTCTTTTGGTAGGTCTGGTATCAGGTGGGAACACAGTGTCATGAGGCCTTGAAGCTTGGGAAGTGTTGTCGCTTCCTAACAGGGGGTAAGCCCAGGGCCAGGGGATGACCCAGAGCCACCCAGTCACTGCCTTGCTACAGCCAGGCCTCTGCAGCTGTGATTATGGAATCTGGGGTGTTGACATACATAGTTTAATCACCGACTTAGTTTTACATTCATAAAACCCTTTTTTGAGGGGAGTGTCATAAACACACACACCTGTGCTCAATGACAGTTTGGACGGCAGCTGGGCGTCTCCTCACTCAGTGGAAGAGGCAGCTCTTCAGCAACGGCTGCCTCCCTGGGCCTTGAGTCTTGGACATGGGATTCCTGATCTTTACAGCAAACTGGCAAGGTAAACATGGGTACCACCTTTTTTGTTCCAGTTGAAACTGAGGCACAGAAGTTAAACGTTTAGCAGTTCACAAAACTCGACGTGCCTGAGATGACACCTGAGCCTGGCCCCCGCATGGTTTTGACTGTACTGTAGAACTTTCTGGCTTCTTTTTTATACTTAACAAACTTAAAATTATTTTCCTCCTGTGAAGCTAAGAATCACAGATGCTTCATGCCAGAAAAAATGAGACTTAATTTTAAATTATTCAGGTATAACTTACCCAGTTTGTGAATTACAACTCGATTTCCATTCCTACCCGACTTATCAGTATTTTCACCAAGTTTATTCATTAGCAACTTTACCCAAATAGGAACAGCAGCTGGAGAAGTACAATTAGAGTAGTTAATTACATTATTTCTTAGGTGATGGTAATGGTTGGTGAGTGCTGAGGCACACATTTGATGAGGGGGTGGTTGGGTCTGACATGGCCATTTCTGCTCTGTTCTTGGAGAATTGCTGGTTCCAATGCTCTAAGTACTATTTTATGTAATGAAATAACTTGCAGCTTTTTTGACAGACAGAGCAATATTTCTTTACTCCAAAGTCTATCACTGTGGCTTCAGAGCTTCACTTAATATTTTGAATAATGAAATAGAAGAATCTTTGTTTGGCAGCTTGAGAGGGGAACACTGCTAAAAAATGAAATTGCCAAAGTTAATCAGGCTGAATAACACTGACATTTACAAGAGGAGATTGCCAGGGAATTAGGATAGAGGGATGTTCTTCAAGTTTTATAGACTCTTTTGTGAATTTAAAGGGGGAAAAACTTGAAAGAGCAATTAGATTTTTCTGGAAGTATTTTCCTCCTTGGAGTAGAATTTCTGTCTCTGATTCTGAATTCAGTGTGCTGGAGCACCAGGCAGCTCAGCCCTTCAGATGCCCATGTGCAGGAGGGACAGTCTGCAAGTCGAAGAATACATTCTTTACAGAATTCTTCTTTCAGGCATGGAAGAGTCACTCCCAAGTCATAATGGCCTGCTGTTCCTTGGGACAGTGTTTGTGGTGAGGCTCCAGCCTGGACCCCCAGGTGCTGCTGGAGACATTTCTTGGTGTCCTTGTCTTGATCCGGATGCTTGTTTACTGGCAGGAGTTCAATTCTGTCAGCTAAGGTAGAGCACCTGCTTTTCCTCTGATTTTTTAGGAGATTTACATTTTGAAAAGCAAAGCAGGTGCATGAATTTTGTAGCATTATAATGAAATGGAAAATTGTCCATTTCACCAAAGTGATTGAAAAATTTTCAAAATAAAGTTGAATTCATGAAATGTTAGGAAGCCGTGAGACTAAAGTAACACCGCAGCTTCCAGGAGGAGGTCCTGCCAGGGAGCTTAGCAGAATGGGGGGACAAGACTCTGTATGTGGCACTGGCACCAAGGTCTTCATGGATCCCTAGGAAGAATTTGGAAAAATTAGCCAAAAACGGAATGCCAGTCTGCAATGTTAGGTAGTATGTTTCATATGGCATTGGGGAATAGCAGATCATCAGGAGACATGGAATGTGCCAGTGTCTCTGTGATTCTGTAGCCGAAACACACAGGAAGCTGTAGCAATTGCGTTTTCACCCCAGTGATTAATGCTGTTTACAAAACAAGCATGAAAACATTGGCATTGCAACGTCAGTCTGTTTTATCTAATACTGTTTCTCCCAGTCAGACCAGGCTTCCCAAAGAAAGGCCTGAAAACAAGGGCCATAAAGCCGTTCATTGTCTCTGTCTATACAGCTCAGAGTGTAGGATACAGTCCTCTAACTCAGTCTGCACAGCTCAGTGTGTGGGATACAGTACTCATAACTGAGTCTGCACAGTTCAGAGTGTAGGATAAAGTCCTCTAACTCAGTCTGCACAGCTCAGAGTGTAGGATACAGTCCTCTAACTGAGTCTGCACAGCTCAGAGTGTAGGATACAGTACTCATAACTGAGTCTGCACAGCTCAGAGTGTAGGATACAGTACTCATAACTGAGTCTGCACAGCTCAGAGTGTAGGATACAGTCCTCTACCTGAGTCTGCACAGCTCAGAGTGTAGGATACAGTCCTCTAACTCAGTGTACACAGCTCAGAGTGTAGGATACAGTACTCATAACTGAGTCTGCACAGCTCAGAGTGTGGGATACAGTCCTCTAACTGAGTCTGCACAGCTCAGAGTGTAGGATACAGTACTCATAACTGAGTCTGCACAGCTCAGAGTTTAGGATAAAGTCCTCTAACTGAGTCTGCACAGCTCAGAGTGTAGGATACAGTCCTCTAACTCAGTATGCACAGCTCAGAGTGTAGGATACAGTCCTCTAACTCAGTCTGCACAGCTCAGAGTGTAGGATACAGTCCTCTAACTCAGTCTGCACAGCTCAGAGTGTGGGATACAGTCCTATAACTCAGTCTGCATAGCTCAGAGTGTAGGATACAGTCCTCTAACTGAGTCTGCACAGCTCAGAGTGTAGGATACAGTCCTCTAACTGAGTCTGCACAGCTCAGAGTGTGGGATACAGTCCTATAACTGAGTCTGCACAGCTCAGAGTGTAGGATAAAGTCCTCTAACTGAGTCTGCACAGCTCAGAGTGTAGGATACAGTACTCATAACTGAGTCTGCACAGCTCAGAGTGTAGGATACAGTCCTCTAACTCAGTCTGCACAGCTCAGTGTGTGGGATACAGTCCTCTAACTCCGTGTACACAGCTCAGAGTGTAGGATACAGTCCTCTAACTCAGTGTACACAGCTCAGAGTGTGGGATACAGTCCTCTAACTCAGTGTACACAGCTCAGAGTGTAGGATACAGTCCTCTCAGTCCACACAGCTAAGAGGGTAGGATACAGTCCTCTAATCAGTCTGTCTGGATTAGCATATTGGATGCAGTCCCTAGCATGTCTCTCCTTCATACTCGTCTTTCCGATTCAATGTTTAATCTGCAGTCACTACTCCTTGGCTTAATAATAGGCCACAGAGATAGTTAAAAGGCTACATGTTTTCGTATGCTAAAAAATCATTTATTGAATCACTGGGGAAGACCAAACTTAAAGGCCAGAAATAACATTTAATTCAGGAATGGTGTTTCTGTTAATACACACCAACATCTTTTATGCCAAAAGTACGTTGTATTTTGACGATGTTTCCGAGTAACCAAATGAGAGTGTTTACATGTCCAGGTTTTATGTTCTGTTTTTCTAAGTGTTTTGTTTCATGAGAGAAAGTTGTTCTAAATCCTCACTAGGAACACCTCTGGTCAAGGCAAAAACTGCAGGAATAAAACTGAAAGCAGTTTGCAAAGTTTTTCCCTTGATCTCACCTTTCTGTCCCCGGCCCTGGTTCTGTAAATACAAATTTGTGCTGGGCCGAGGTGAAGGCGCTGGAAAAGATGATGGGGCCCTCTTCTCCCTGACCTTTGGCCAGGGATTGTAGGACACCAATGGCCCTGTGGAGCACAGATGTGCCTTTACCTAGCGAGGGGTGGGACCCTCTCCTCAAGCTCGAGCTCTCCTGGATGTATTTGGAGGGGAGAAAGGTGGAATGAGAGGAAGATCTGGAAAACATGGTCTCTAGATGGTGAGATGGTTCCCTCATATTTAATCTGTAGTTGAATGAAAACCAAGAAAAAAACAACATGGACAGGAATTGAGCCAGCCTTGTGATTACACATCTGCACATTCCCAGCTCCCACAGAGGATTTGATGAGCATGAAGACATCAGTGTCTGTTTCTTGTCCTGTTGTGTCAGCAGAAGGTGTCTGTGTAAAGCTTAGGTGGGCGTGGCCCCTGCTTTGGGATGAAGGAGGCTGCAATGGTGTTAGCACTAGACCTAATGTGATGGCCAACAGCCTGGCGCTCCTCTGGGAAATGCAGCGTTACTTTGCACTTTGCTGGTGCTCATGGTCTACGCCCTGCTCTGGGCCAAGTTCCTTATGTGTGCTGACTCGTGCCGTGCTCCTAGTGGCGCTGTGAGGGAGGCAGTCTTGTACGTTACAGGTAGGTGCAGGTTTAGTAGCTTGCACAGGTCACACAGCTAGTAAGTACTGAGTAAGTCTGTTACTCACTCACTGAGTGAGTCTGATTACTCTGAGGATTCCTTTATACTCTTAAAAATTATTGAGAACTCCAAAAAGATTTTGTTTCTGTGGGTTATACTCATTGATACTGACCATGATAGAAATTAAAACAGAAAAAACTTGGGGGTGAGTCGCAGGGGGAGTCTGTGACCAAATTCAGGAGTTTTGCCCGTCCTGTTGACCTGAGATCCACACCTTCTGAATGGATCTTCTTTACAGCAGCGTGATTTCGTAACATTGTGCATTAGGCATTTGGAAAGTAATGACTCACTCAGTAAGGCAGGTCTTGTGAACGTTCACAGATCCCATCACATACACCAACATCATCACCCTCCTCTCCAGAGAGGCCCTCAGGTGCTGGGAGGCTGAGTGTGGGCTGTGCTCTGCACCTGCTGGTGTGAAGTTGGGCCTTGGTGCGTGCATCTCGGGCTGTGCTCTCCTGCCTGGCCCCTGCCCTGAACAGACCAGCGATCAGGGCTCCAGGCTGCTGCACAAGACCTGCATGTGTTCTGGGCACATTGAGCTAGAGTTCTGTTCGGCTTGCAAACCTCATGCTGAGCTTTTCAATGGCCTCCGTCAGAGGTGAGCAAGAGGTGATGAGGTCCTGCCCCTCTGCCACCTTTCTCCCTTTCCACGCTTTGCTTTCTCATTGCGGCCCCCTCCTTGGCCTGTGTGACACGGGGATGTGGCCAGCTTGCTCATATGTCATTTAAAAAGTATCTGCTGCTTTTTAAGCAGACCTGTGGGTGTCAACTGCTCCATGCAGCGAAAGTCTTGCCCTCGTTGTCTCTTCTGACTGGTGCACAAGCGTGGCAAGGTTCCGGATGAGGGTTGGGATGGAGGGACTTGACGTTACTTGAGTGGGTACTAGGCACTGAGTGCTGTGGGAGGCTCTGTGCCAGCGTTGCCCCAGCCTGGTCACAGTTCCAGGGGACAGGCTCATTGGCTCATTTTCTGGTAAAGACACTGCGGCTCAGAGGGCAGTGACTTCCCTGAGGGCACCACCCAAGCGGGTCTGGTTTGGGTTTGCTCCTGAGAGCCATGTTTCCTGTCTAGTTGGTGGAGAGGGACAGCGCCCTCCTGTGTGATATCAAAGCCAATCAAAGTCTAAGACACACACAGCTCTGTCACCACTGTCCCATCTGTACTACCGGTACGAAATGTGGTGTGGCCAGCTGGCTGTTACAGGACCAGTGTTGCCAGCCCTGCCCTCGGGGAATTTAAAAGCGAGCAAAGCGGTTTCTGCAGGGTCTGTCCTGCTCTTTGCTCTTTCTCTGCTTGCTGCCCGCCTGCATTTGAAACAAGTGTCAAGGGACAGAAAAGTCTTTTACAGATGCAAAGAAATCCCAAGTTTCATTTCATGCTATAGATATGGAGAAAATTCAGTGGGGGTAGTGTTTGGGGAGAGAACAGACACACAGTGAACCAGGAAGGGCTTCCTGGAAGAGGATAATTTTGGTTTGGGATTTGACATTTTCCCCCCTGATGTTTTATAAACATAAACCTTAAATGAATGAAAAACAAAAAGTAAGCTATACAAAATTGGGAGATCTCCTTACCCAAGCAATATACTCTGGTTAGAGAGGTGCCTGGCGCTGGTTGCAATCTATGTGAGTGAGTGCAGGGATTGTTCGGGCACTCCATTGGGATTGTGTATGGGTCTTTGGGCTCTTGACAGGACACGTGCAGGGACGCTGGGGACCCATGTTATGTTTGCCACTTACTTTGTTGCCAGAGGGTGTCATCTTTCACCACAAGCACAGAAATATTGAATGTTATCATTTGAAAATTTCTTATTCATCTTTTTGGGAAAATGATGTATTTCGTAGACTATTAGTAAAGTTGAACATATAATATTTATGATATATTAATTTGGCTTTCCTTAATTCCCAACTTACAAGGTTAGTTGATGATGTAAATTTTATATCTATAGACAGTAATTTCAGGGACATTTCTGTTAAGTTGAGGGGATTTTCCCTGGCCTTCTATTTGTCTCCCAATTTTGCTTTCAGCATCTTTTCATAGAGCTCAGAGATAGCCATAGGGGAGGAAAAATGTGTTTTCCCCATTTGTTGCGAGGCTCATGGCTGAAGCACTTGTAACAAAAGCTGATTAACAGGAGAATAACATACACATTGATTTCATATAAGTTTAATGTGTCACAAGCATCTTTAGCATAAAGATCCAAAGAAATAGAGAAACCTGCCATGTTTTTATGGCAGGCTTGATGAGGAGTGGAGAGTAGTGGGAGGAAAGAAGGGGTGTGGGGTGTGATCTGTGACGTTAGACAAAGTGAGGGGACGTGCAGAGCCTATGCCAGACCCCTCTGAGTCCCTGTGTCTTCAGAGGGCAGACACTCCTTTCCCCTAGGTATGGGGGCACCTCTCCCGTGAGGGCCCTGGGACCTGTCTTGGGGGGAGGTGGTGAGGTGAGGCCCTACCTGCCTCTGCGTCTCTCGGCAGGTGCCCTGCCCTGGGCTAGTGCCTGCACCCCCCTCCGCCTGTTCATTTAGATTGAGAAGGCCTTTTCCAACATTGTTAGGAAATGTTCTGTGGTTTGTCTTTTGGGGCTTTGTGGTGGATGTATTTATTACACCGGGAGTGTGTTTTGTGCAGGATGGTCAGTATTTTGTAGGTGAGTAGTCCAGAACCACTCGCTGCCTGTGCTTCCGTGACCTGCAGATGCCACCTGCTGACTCCACCTACCACATATGCTAGTTCCACGGACGTGTTCCCCTGTCTTGACTCTCCCTCTGATTCACTTATCATTTCTTCTGCTTCTGAGCCAACAGCATGATGTTCTGAGCATTATTGTTACCAGGAATTCTTTGATATTTTATACTGCTGATGAGTTTCTAAAACAGGCTCACCTATACATTTTCTCTTTTTAAACAAATCTTGACATTAGCTTGTCTGATTCCTTGAGATTTCCACTGGTATTTCATTTGGCTTGTACTGGATTACTCTGGAGAACTGACATCTCAATGGCCATGTCCACGGCTGTGACCTTCCCTGTTCATACCTTCGTCTCCTCCTGTGAGGCTAGAACCTGCCCTGACTTTGGGGCTGCTCCTCAGCACCGCAGACGCGGTTTCTGCAGGGTCTGTCCTGCTCTTTGCTCTTTCTTGCATCCCTGCAATCTTCCTTCCTTGTTGAGAAGTCAGGTCACAATTCCTAAAGTTCTTTCTGTCTCCTTCAGTAGGCGATTTCCACAGGTGTGGCTCTCCACGAATCTCACCTTGTTCTTACTTTTCTCCCATGCTAAAAAATACCCATGCAGAGCCTTGTCAAGGAAGAGCCTGCTGGGGAGGCAGAGGGGCCTGGGCGGGGCCCAGCACTGTGAGTGTCCCCTCCTGGATGGCCCCGCAGCTGGCCCACTGCCTGGAAGTTCAGGGAGGATGTGCCCATCAGCTTGCTATCTCCTGTGGGGCTCCTGAAAGCGCCTGACCCCCAGGACCTTAGGGCTACATTGCTAGGCTACCCATACCCCAGTCCCCTTGGGCCCATTCCTCACTCTCAGCAGCCCCAGTTTTAGGATGACGCCACCTGGAGGCTCATTCCCCTGGGCAGTGCCAGACATTAAGAGGGGAGCCCAGGCCCCTCAGAAAATGCCCTGCTGGGAGCTGCTGGGGCTCACTGGGGGCCCACATGTCTTACCTTCACCTGCACTTGGGTACATTCCTCCCATGCTGACTGTAGCATGATGTTTAAAGCACTTGTCCTCCAGCCCCTGAGTGTGCCTCTGCGAGTGGGAACAACTCGGGCTGCTGGGCACCAGTGACCTCCCTGTAGCAGCCAGCTGTGGCTTCGGAAGTCATGCAAGTTTCTCCCTCCCTGGGGAGACATTGGCGTTGTTCTGACTTTCTGGGTATAATTGAGACATCTTGATGTGCATTAATACCAAGGCCGTCTCACTTCATGGAGAAGAAAATGTCACTGGGGTCTAATGCAGCCAGTCATTTAAAACAATGCTCTGAAAGAGCACCAGGCACTCCATGTTCCCTTCTTTGCAGTGAATGTGTTTTTGCCCTAGAAGCCAAGCTTGCCCCCACAGGGCCACCACCACACCAGCCCTGAACTGCAGTCAGGTGGGCCTTGCCAAAGGCTGGCGAGTGTCCCACAGCTCTGCGGAGGAAGGCCTATGCTGACGCGGTCCTGTACTGTGTGGGCAAATATATGCCTTGGAGAAAAGGGTTGCCACCCTCACCCCTGTGAGCACCCTCCCCTGGCCCAGTGTGGCCTGCTCCCAGGGCAAGAGGGGTCACCAAATTGCAGGAGGGAGGGAGTAGGGAGTCTGTTCTGTTGCTGACCACGTCTAGTGTGTGACTGGGACATTCCTCTGTGCTCCTAGTGCCCCGTGGAGCCAGAGCCACCTGCCTAGGTCTCTGGCTGGAGTGAGAAGCATAAAGGGGCCAGTAGAGGGTTAGGATTAGGGGTGGGGTTAGGGCTGGAGGAAGGAACGTGGGCCCTAAGTGCATAGGCCCAAGTTGGGCAAGAGCTGTGGCATTTGGTTGTTTTGACATGGCCCATGAGCCTCTTTGTACACCTACCTGGTGGGGCTTTAGTGAGCTGAGCTGAGATAGCACAAGGGTCGGCCTGGCAGGCTGGCCCAGCCCTCCACTCTTTCGCTTCTTCCCTCTCTTGTCCTAACGAAGTCTGTTCTCTTCTTAACAGTCCTCACCGAACCTGAGGCAGACTCACTACCTCTGCATACAGGGCTCCCAAACTCTACCTCCAGACGCCTGAGAAGGTCAGGCCATGGAAAACCTGAAATTGCATGAAATTCTGTACACAATTTTCTGGGGAGAAACTCCCAAATTTGCCATCAGATTCTCCAAGGAGCTTCCCAGCCCCCTGGGTGTTCAGAATATGGTTCAGTGGTCCAAGCTCTCTCTGAGATGGACGCAGAGTGAGCCCACGTGGCTCCAGACCAAGGGCCCCAAGGTCGAGGTTAACATTTTCTAGATCTGGGAAAGGATGTCAGTCAGGAGGGAGGAGGTGGGGACGTGGTCTGTGGTGGTTCATTTTATGTGTCAACTGTCCTCGGCTATGGTGTCCAGATTTGTGGTCAGTCTGGATGTTGCTCTGAAGCCGTGTTTCACATGGGATTAACATGTCCATCAGTGGGCTTCAAGTGAAGCGGATGACCCATAACATGGGGCCCTTTTCCAATCTGTCCAAGCCCTGGAGAAAAAAAAAGGCTGAGATTTCCCAGAGAGAACAGTGCCCAGTTCTCTTCTCAGGAAACTCGGTTTCCTCCATCTCGGAGGGAGCGGGAGCATCTCTGCCTCCTGAGGGTGGCATCAGCTCCTCCTGGGCTCCTGCCTACAGCTGTCAGACCTGCCGCTCCCACCACCCTGGGAGCCACTTCCTCACAATCTCTCTCTGCATGTAGATGACAGGTGCAGGGGCCCCTCTCCCCACACCTGCACTTGCACACACCCCTCATCTACGGTTCTGCTTCTTTGGAGAACCCTCACTAATACCTGGCTCCATTTCTCTTATTAATATGTACTTGGTAATTACTAACTTCTAATTATTTTGCATACTATGTTTAATTCTTAAAATAATAGTTATGAGGTGGGCAATGGCTCAAGCAGTCACTGGCAGGAGGTGGGAAGAACTAGAACTGTCCCTGTACACAGAGCCTCTGGGGACTTTGGGGGCAGAGGGGTGGCTGGAGCAGCCTGAGCCTCTGTCTTCCTCCCAGGGCTGGCTGAGTTTCTGCATGGTGCTGGGCCCTCCTCAGGGCAGACGGTGTCTGCAGCACACTCAGACCCCCTTGGTCAGGATGTGCTCCCTCCTTTCCCAGATGCCCCCCACCAGCTCCTTTTCCAGCCTGCTTGTCTGTGCATCCACTTCCAACAGAGAGGAAGAGTGGGCTCGCTAAGATGGGTGGGAGGCTTCTGGAGACCCCACTTCCACTGAAACTCAGTTCCCTCCCATCTTGGGACTGGCAGGAGGGGAGCTCTGCCCAGGAGGGCCTCTCGGCTATGGGGCTTTGCTGGACATGGCGCCTGGCCTGCTCTGCCTTGTGGAAGGCTCAGACTTGGCTTGGCATAGCTCATCTGTGCAATTATCCCTGCCGGGATGCCTCCTTCTTTTTCCTAGCCAAAGCACTTGGCAGAGCCTGGCCCCCTGGGAAGGTAAGGGTGCCCCATTCGCCTCTCCTGCAGAGATCTCCACTCGGCTTGCTCACACTGACCCTGCACTCAGGCCTGGCACTCCCTCATCATCCAATTACCCCAGAACACAAGGGGAGGACGTTGCCACTACAAGGACAGGAGGGGGCCGAGGGGGCTCCTGGCTCCCAGGGCCCCACCACCTGCTCCCTGGCCAGCGGCCAGCCTCTCCTCTCCATGATCTCTGGGCCATCATCTCTCAGACACTGGGACGGTGCTAGCAGGACTGGCAGCTGCCCTTGGTTGCAAGCTTATTCTCAGCCCTGGATGAGCAGGCCATGCTCAAGTTGTCACTGAAGCTGACATCCACAGGGTGACGGGCTCTGGGGCTCTGGGCACTGGGGTGATGACATCAAGGCACCAAACACAGCTGCGGGTCTTTGGCAGCCACCTCTGACACATGTCAGGGTGGGGGGACTTCTACTTGGCCACCACAGAAAACCGGCCACGAGAGAGGGAGCCTTTCCTCCTCCACCTTCCAACTTCGCCACCAGCCTGTGGCTGATTGTCCCAGCGCCATCTCTGACATCCCAAGGAAACTTTTGCTCCAAGTGGCCATGGGCTCGCCCTTGCTCAGGGCTGGAATTAAGCTCCCATCCCCACGTCACACACCTCCACGTCCCTGCCCTGACAGTCCCTTCATCTTCCTAGACTTAAATTTGGAGACCAGTCCCAGTCCTGTCTCGAGTCCTCCTCAAGCCTTCTCAGGCCACTGTGGCTAGAACTGTCCCGCCATCCCCACCCCTCACAGATGCTATGGCCATGCTGCCGTCCTGATGCTTGGCAGCTTGTCCCCTGCTCAGCCGGCTGTGGGCTGGCTAAGGGCCCCATGGCAGCCTGTGTCCCTGTGCAGCTCTTGGCACTAGCACTGTGCTCAGTGAAAAGAGCACAAAGGAGGCAGCCGAGCCGGCCACAGAGGGAGGAGCAGAGGGGGACCCATTTTTGCAGGTCAGGAGGGCGGGGCCAGGCAGGGAAGTAAGGGGGGGACAGGGAGGGTTGTGCCTGCTGTAGGGGTGTGGGAAGTCCAGCCTGGGGGATCATGTCTGCAGGAGCCTAGCCTGGGGGTGGGGGTTGTGTCTGTAGGGGTCATGTCTGCAGGGGCCCAGCCTGCAGGGCCAATTTGGGGTCCCTGGGCCTCCCCTCCTAGGTCAGTAACCCTCTTATCAGGTTGCAGGAACGAATGTAGAAAGATGGTTTTATGTCTCATAAGAAATAACTGTTTCCAAGAAGGAACCGTGGGGTGCTCTAACTGGGCACCAATGGCCATGAATCCCTTCCCTAGAAGTTCATCCCCCACTTCAGTGGCGTAGAATGCAGAGTGCTCCTAGGATGGAATTCTGAACGAGAGAAGTGGGTCTGGGGTGGGGGTCAGAGCTTGCTAAGCCCCTTATGTTGTGAGCATGGAGATGTGCAGATGAATAAGTCTCTGTGCTGACCTTCAAGTGCGGAGGGCTTCCTCCAGCAAACTTGACCTTGGTGGCAAAGATGAGCTCACAGTTAGAAGTGCACCTGTCCTGCCCGCGACAGCTCTGTCCTTTCTTCCATCCAGCAGACGTCTCCTGGAATATGTGTTGCCATCAATGTCTGTACTACTCAGGATTCTGTTATTGCAGATTACAGAAATCAAATCTGGCTAATTTAAGCAGAAAAAGATTTTTATTTAGACCAAATAAAATGTAAGAATTAAGAACCTGGTTCTGAAAAAGGAGCTGGGGCCACTCTGGAGGGTCTGGGAGCAGGAAGGATGACAGACATCCGGATAGATACCCTGGCATCTCACTTCTCATCAGCGACTGGGTGACTCCCTGAGTTGAGACAGGGGAACTGGAAAGACCTAAGACCTTTAGGTCCTGTGTGTCCGGAGATGAGGCATGAGGGGTGCAGGGATGACACTTAGTGTGGAAGGAGGAGGAACAGTTTGGTCTATGACATGTCGATTTATACATTGAAACGTCAAGGTGGAGAAAGCCAGCCAACAGTCAGCCCAGTGCTCAGGGGAGGGCTCTGCTCTAGGAGAGACTTCTGTGCCATATGGGTGGAAGCACATGGGCACACATGTCGAGTAAGGGGGAGGCAAACAGCATGAGAAGAGAGAGGACAAGGGCAGAGCTCTGGGACTCTGACCCCCAGGTTCTAATGGAGAGCAAGTCAAGGTGGGGCCACCTGCCAAGAGGAAGGAGGGGTCAGCCCCATGCTGCTGCTGGCCGTCAGGGACCTGTTGTCCACCAGCTCCCCTCCACAGCCGCATCCTTTCCCATCCACAGGGTACCACTGTGGATGCAGCTACCATCAGTTTCCAGGTCTTTGAGCTATAATCTCCATAGGAAATACTTTGTAGCAGATTTCCTTGATGGAAACTCATGAAAATTTCCACTTTTTTTTTTTGTAAATGAAATATTAACTTTGGAGAAAAGTTAAGTTCTCCCCCCTTAATGGTTTAGAATGGCAGGTTTTTGGAAGAACCTATTTGAACTCTTGGAAATGGGATGTGCCATTTCCACGCAGGATGTGCCTGCCCCTGACACCTCTTGTTCTGATAGAGCACACGTGTGGCATCACCCGGCCAGCCCCCAGGAAGAGGGGCGGCTGATGAGGAAAGGCACCTGGCGTGTTCCAGCTGGGCACTGACAGAGCCCCTCATCCCCACAGACAGGTGCAGCCCATGTGGGCAGGTGTCTCCTGTCCTGACCCCGGTCTTCCCTGTGCCGGGGAGGAGGAGCTGGTCACACCACTGTGCCTCTGGTGGTTCAGGGCTTTCTCCTTGGCCGCCTGGCCAGGGTTCTCCAACTGCCCCGCGCTGGGGCTCTGCACGCAGCCAGTGGCCACAAAGGCTCTGTGATGACCTCGGCCATCTTAGCATTGTCATTGGAGGCTTTTTTAATTAAAAGTCTGCCTTGGAGTATGTCAAGTACTCCTGTATTTTTGCCATTCTTCTTATCTCTATGGCAACAAAAATATTTCAACATTTACATGGACATCGTATTCTTCGCTAATGCGCCGTCTGAACTGTGTTTGCCAGGAGGGGAGCGGCAGGGGATGCTGGAGTTGCCACGACAACCAAGGGCCTGAAGATGCCCTTGTTAGCAGCACTAAATGGAGGCTTTAAATTAATTCACCCTCGTGTGTTTTTGTAGCTTATGTTGTTAATTGAAATAATAAGGATGACCTTCCATGTACACGTGAAGCACCTGTCCTGCTGAAATGGCCCGTGTGTTGACTCAAGTGTGCTCGTCTATCAGGCAAATCTAGCGTGAAACAGGGAAAATGGAGACACTTGTGACAAGCTGCTGTATCGACTTGTGGTAATGGGGATGCAGTTTTTATGTCAGGCCTGAAATACTAGCAATAAGACTAAATTTTAAAACTTCATTTATTTCTGGCCTCTCTTTGCTGAGTCTCAGAAACTCTGCTGCCGTTGCTCTGGCACGCTAGAGCTTGGAGCAAGAGCACGGCTTTTGTTGACCTGCTTGTTTGTGTAAACAGACAGGGTCCTGACCTGCCCCTGACCGCCCCCGTAAACATCCAGAGGGGGACTGTGTTGCATCAACAAATTTTAAGGGTGCAGCTGGCATACCTCTCCTCACCAGGGTCCCTGCTTTCCGGGACGCTTCTATCAGAACACGGTGTCTTCGTGCTCCTAAGTGATTTTCCCCCCAAAATGACAGTCATTAGGGAAAGTACTACAAATTGGAGGGTTTTCTTAGCCATATAAATGAGGTTCAGGGTATCTGTGACACAGTTTCCTCTGCTGAATATCTTATTTCAGACTATGGATTAAATTTCAAAGTTAAGTACTTAGATTTGGGAATGTGGCAGGTGGAAACTAAGCACACACCTATCTGGTCCAAATTTTAATATCTCCACCAGCTATAAACATAGGGAGACAGCTGAGTTCATTGATAAATGCTAACCAGCAGGTAAACACAACCACTTTTCTCTGCCCCCTTCCATGAAATGCCTTTTTATTTAACTTTGGACCTTTGGGAGCGAGGTAGATACATTGGGCCATTATAGCCTATCAGTATCTTGCCTCATGTTTAAGTGCAGACTAGGAAGCCGGTCAGGGCTGGGAGGCGTTGAACAGACACAGGGAGCCGGGACCTCCACGGCCTGGGCTGGGCTGGTGGTGAACAGGGTACGCACTCAGGCCACGTGGAGGCCTGATGCAGTCTCAGGCTTTGGGATGGGCCAGGGAAAAGGAGGAAGGAAGAGGAGACGGTACCCAGGGGCGGGCTCCACCCACTCCACTCTCTTCTTTGCCCGGGACTGACCTGCAGGAGGGCGGTACCTTTGCCTTCTGCAGTCTTTTGTATGCATTACTATCAAGAGTTGTGAATTTCATTCCTGTTGTCCAGGATCTATTGCTATAAAACAACACAAAAGCAGCAAACAAGCAAATACGTAGAACTCTCTATTTGGAATAAAGTTCTGGCTTTCTTAGGTGTATAACAACATTGCTTCTAGAATGAGAAAGTAACAAGGGTCAGATCGTAGGTACGTCAGTGATGCCACAGGGCCACTGGTGAGGATATTGGCTTCAGGGCAGAAAGACCCAGACTGCAGACAGAGAACCTCTGTGGCTTTCCCCAGGAGCTCGCCCAGCTCCCAGCTCTGGAGAGTCCACCCGCTCCTGGCTGCAGTGGGAGGCTGGCTATGAAGGGCCCACGTGAAAGATTTCACCCCATCCCCAACACTCAGGAAACACAACTTGCCCTCTGGAGAAAGCCTCTCACTCTGCAGAGCCGAGCAGGTGCAGCCCCCCTCGTCGGGGTTTCTTTCCTTGGTGGCAGCTCAGCTCCACCCTGGGAGCACCTCAGGGCTGGTGGGAGGAAGAAGGAGAGTCTAGTGTTGCTCTCAGAGTGACTCCAGAAGTGATTAACCACCACTGTCTTGGGGATTGGTAATTATTCTAATGGTCTTCTGACTGCGGATTTTAGAGGCATTATCAGGAGCGCTTTTAAAAAGATGATTTCTGCCTTCTAATCTGCTGTCTTTTCATGCTTTCAGCTGAACACAGAGCTGACCTGTGCACAGCTCGAGAAAACCCTCAGCGGTTCAAAGTCACAGATGATGCTTTCGCTATTTGAAGGAGGGACAATTTTAGTTCTGCTGGGGTATATTTCTTACTAGCTGGGGTCGAGCTTTTTTTATGGATTGTTTACAGAAAGATAGCAAAATGTTATTTTGTTTGAGTAGATAATCTTTTTATCCCCCAATTTAAATTTTTTCTTCCTCCGTTTAAAAGAAATAATGTCACTGGGGCTATACATGCTTGATTTCACCCTTTTAGTCAAATTTTACTGGTGGAAATAAGTAATAAAAGACAAACCAGCCCATATCATGAATAACCCAAGACTCACACTTACGTTCTAGGTTATCACTACCATGGAAACGTGGCAGTCCTGGCTCTCCTCCAAAATTATTTATAAAGTTTTCCAAAGTTTGAAAGGCAACACTTGGCTAGTTTTAAAACACAAGTATATTACTAAGCATACACTTGAATATCCACATCAAACAATCCCTTGTTATACTGATTGGCGCATTTTTAAAAAGGAAGACTAGTGGTGACTGCGTGATACTCCGGAAGGAGGGTTTTTACTATTTCAGAAAGTACAGTGACGGGACTCCTGGCTTGGCGGTAGCAACTCAGGAACTGGATTGTGAATTGAAAATTAACTTGAGGGAACATCTCAAAGACAGTCAGCGAGAACGTGGAGAAATTGGGCTATCTATAGAGACCGACGTTGGCTGCTCACCACCCAGCAAGGTGGACTGTGGCCCCTGTGGCTCCCTTCTTGTCCGGCGCACGGTCACCACGGTGTGTGCCACCTGGGGTGAACCTGCGCCCTCCACCCACAGTTCTGGTGGGAAGTGAAGAGCCAGAGAGGCAGAAGAGAAGTCCGGGCTCCAGATACGTCTCACTGCACGGTCCTTCTTGAGTTTACTAAGTTCATTATGGCCTTATGGTGAATTTGCCCATGCCTTTGTATATGTAATTTCCTTTTTAATAGACAGACTGTCACGGGAGGTTACACAAAGCATTATTATTCAAAAGAATGTTTATATCACTCAGATAAATATCACAGACGAATGTGGATGGGGAGTATATTTATTACATATACAACTGAGAAAAATGACTGTGTATTATCAAGTAAATACATGCTATATTTAAATAATGTGATAGCAATCACATATCACCAAGTTTTTCCTTGGTGTTCTGAAATTAGAATATACAGAAAGGCAAATTAATATTTAAACTGTCTGTATAATTTTGAGAATCCCCAATATGCATCACAAAGAAAGATGCTTTGGGCCATCGGGGTAAGATGGTATCATCCATGGTTGGACCCCGGTGGCCAGGGGAAGGCGCTGGGCACAGGGGCCTGAGGAACTGGCAGGGACACCTCAAGCACTAAAGATAATTCTATTCTTATTAAAAGCATTTATTGCCTGTGGCTCCCATGAAGCATACAGGAAGTACTTGAAACAAACAACTTCTGTCTTTTCGAGGTGAGAAATGAGGCTGCAGAGAGGAAGGACAGGCAGGGCTAACAGCGCAGTTACCCAGCCTGCATGCAACAGATGCCTCGGGTGCAAGGAAGGGTGGCAGCCGAGCAAACCCGGGGCGGGGACAGGAGCTCAGAGTGGGGGTGTGGCGCCTCGAGGCGGCTTGTCAGACGTGTTCTGGATGGGAAGGGCGGCCCATCTAAAACAAATGCTTCAGATCTCTTCATTTGGTTTTCTATTCTCTGTTTACTGCAGCACCATTTCCTGTCTATCTCTGGATGAGTTAAAGGCGAGACAAGTTCAGATCTGCCCTGATTTTCAGCTTGTGCGCCATGGCACACTGCTGGGCCCTGAGGAGATCTTAGGGGTGCAGACATTTTTAAAGATCGTTCATCAAATTATTTTCAAAAAAAGTTCAAAGCACATTAAGTATATTCTCTTTCTTCCTCTTCTTTTTGATCAACGTAACTTAAGTGTGCCCTGGAGGTTTAACTATAGGTTCAAGTGTGCTGCGACATAGAAAAGGTTGGAAACACTCTGCTAGAAGGCAAAGGAAAGCCCCAGACAAGAGATGGCTCGGGAGTGGCGGCGGAGCAGCCTGGCGCGTGTCACCTGAAGTCACCAGGAGTGACCGGGCGGCAGGATGGGGCCTTGGTCCTCGGGTCCTTGGGATTCTGAGATGTGGCCTGTGGGCTGAGGCAGTGCCTCCTAGTGGCAGAGAGGAGGCACCGCGGTTGTCTGTGACGCTCTGGAAAGACACTGCTGCTCACCAGAGGGGAAGGCACCTGCGGGGGTGCTGCCACCGCTCAGGATGGGCGGGGTCTCCTGGGCGGACACACCTGGCCTCACTCACTGCCCTGCAGTGGGCAGCCATGGCACATCATCTCTGTTTCGTCCCCCACGCAGACCTCTCCTCTGAGGGGAGTCTGTGAGCCGAGGAGCTGACTCCTGGGTGCTCTGGGATCACTGCTGGGCAGACACACACGCGTCACACACAGGGCGTGTGTGTGCGACTCGCTCCCCACCTTCAGAGTCAGAGGAAACCTCCCTCCACACACCCTCAACACTCACCCTCACACTCAGACACACCTGCACACACTCACACTCCCTTACATGCTCACACAGTCTCACACTCACCCCTACACTTGCATGCATGCACGCTGCCACACGCACACTCATCCCCAACGCTCATAACCATGCACTCTTCAGTCTCACACTCACACACACGCACACACCCCCAGACCACTCTCTTCCACATCTATACAGACACACACACTGCCCTCACACATACACATCATACAGACACACAGACACATACACATATTTTAGTCTTTCAAAATCCTGAAAGGATAATGCATACTTTTGTATTTTGGGGACTTCTATCTCAGAGTGAGGAAGCTGAGGCATGAGAGCTGCATTAAGTGAAAGTAAGAAGTCACAAGACACTGGTCGTGGGAGAGCAAGGAAACCTCTTCTCTCTGTAGATGCTCCCTAGTTCCAGGGAGCCTGACCTTCCCACCTGCTCTGGTGACGCTTGCTCTGCTGGGAGGTCCTTGGCATCCACGTGTGACTTTGCAGGAGGGTGGCACAACGGGGAGGCAGGGGCCATGTGTCAGTTGGCCAAGGGGCACGTGACCTCATGGTGCATGCCTGGAGGCCAGTTCAGGATGCCTGTTGGACACACATGTATTTGGAGAGCTGAGATCAAAGCTGTCGGGATTTCTGTTTGGCTACCACTGACCTGCACGTAAAATCGTCTGTGCCAGTGGGAACTCAGGGGCGGTCAGCTTTGCTGCCCCTCACGCCTTCATGTGCATTGTAAGATGAGTATCTGTCAGTGCCGGCGTCAGCCAGCAATTAATCCAGCTCACTACACCTTTCCAATGACTGCAGATCATCAGATTGTCCATACCCCATTGTATTAAATACCTTTCTGACCACTGCAAGCAGCAGTCACAGTACATAAGAGGGCAAGTGCAAGTGACATTTACTTGTGTGTTTCAGAGTGATATTGATTACGAGAGGGGGTTTATGGGAAATTTATATTTAGTGCTATAGCAGAACCTGTAAGTTGACTACCCAAGGGACTGTAACAAGCTGGTCAGCACACAGACGTGGTGACCATAAGGAACCAGCCTGCTGTACTGAGGGCACACGTGGTGTGTCTCCAAAGATTAGGTCAATGGGCTCGGCGGCCACAGCACAGTGGTTATAGCGCTAGCCACATACACCAAAGCTGGCAGGTTCAAACCTGGCCTAGGCCAGCTAAACAGAAATGACAACTGCAACAACAACAACGAAATAGCCGGCCATTGTGGCAGGCACCTGTAGTCCCAGCTACTTGGGAGGCTGAGGCGAGAGAACTGCTTATACCTAAGAGTTTGAGGTTGCTGTGAGCTGTGATGCCATGGCACTTTACCTAGGGTGACATAGTGAGACTCTGTCTCAAAAAAAAAGAAAAAAGAAAGGAAAAGAAAAGAAAATTAGGTCAATGGGTGGCGCCTGCAGCTGAAAGGAGTAGGGTGCTGACCCCATATGCTGGAGGTGGCAGGTTCAAACCCAGCCCTATCCAAAAACTGCAAAAAAAAAAAAAAAGGAAAAAAAAAAAAAAAAGAAAATTAGGTCAATGTAAGGAGGTGGTCAGTGTAGGGAGGGGGTCAGCTGTGGAGGTTCCACTGTATATATATTTTAGGATTTATGCTAAGCATTATATGTTAATATATACTAGTATATAGTAATACTATAGCCAAGGTTATGTGTTAAGGATTACATATTATGTATCAGATGCAGGCTATCTATAGTAAAGTATTTCATAAAAATAAAGAATTATTATGCAATGCATTTTTAGTTCTTTTTAAACATTTTATATCTAATTAGAAGAAACAGTATATGTGACCTGATTGATTACATTTAAAAGATACAATCAACCAGATAGAGTGATGTGTCCACTCTAGAGGCGTGGACAGTCCATCCAAGATAGGACCAGAGGTGCTGCCTGAGGATGAATCTGAGGACAGTGACAGCTGCCCTGCGGAGGGTTTGGGACAGAGGCCGTGGGTGTGGGTCGGACACAGCACAGCGGGGAGTTCAACTGCCCAAGGTGTGCCGGGCCCTGTGCCAGCCTCAGAGAGTCCAGGTGGATAGCAGTGGGCTGGGCATGCTGGGCTCAGTGGGTGACAGAGGTGCTCGAGGCCCGAGCCTGGGGTGCTGCTCCGCAGTGACACCTGTCCCCACTTGCCTGCTCTTTTAGCCAGACCCAGCTGGACTAGAGGGACGCAAGGTTGCTGCCGGTCTGTGCTGCCTTCTCCAGTTTTTTCCAGAACCAGACCAGGTTGTCTCCAGTCTTTGAATGAGTTGGGATTGTTCCTACTTGTCATTTTATTAGCAACTCATTACAGCCATTTCTTCAATATTAAAAAGAGAAGAAAGAAGGAACGTGAATAGAAAAGGTGAGCTAATGGCTTACCCAGAATACTATGGCAATTTATGGTGGCTTGAATGAAATGACAGAATTGCCATAATGTTAAATTTAACATGTTTTATTTTAGCAATATGATCATCTGATCACATCTCTAAGTGCAAATAGCATTACAAAGGTAATTTTATAATTGTAAATTCATTCAGTTTGAGATGGTTCAGAATGACTTTAGAGACCATATTACCACATTTTCAGCTTAAAAATGACTTTGTTCCGTCATGCATATGACTTCAGTGATAGGAACAGAACTGGGTTCCCTGTGCCTTTAGAGAGGAACAGAATTAAAGCCTTCGTGGACTTAGGGCTTCCAAGGGTGATTTTCAGGGTTACTTGTTCTATTAAGTATTTGCCAGCATTTGTGTCCCTCCTGCCCAGGGAACTGAGGTCTCCTCCATTGTCCCTCTGCCCTTTTCCCTACAGACATTTCCACTGCAACTCGGGAGGGCAGGAGGGGTGTCTGTCTGCTGGGACCTCTGCGAGGGTGGCCAGGCCCTCTGGGTGTGCCTCCCACTGGCTCGTGGGCCTGACTCTGGCTTCAGGGAGTGAGTGAGCACCTGTTTTCTTGAAAGAGGTCACACTGAGCCCTTGGCCCCAGAGGGCCAGTTGCTGCAGTCCCTAAGCTGCACTCACTGCTCACAAGACAGGGAAAGCTGTTCTCTGTGTTGGCCATTTTTCCAGCTGAGTAAAAACATCCCCGTGGGCCACGGTTTGGGACCATGTGTATGTTCTGCTACCTGGCCCCTCTGTAAGTGCAGCAGAAGCTGCTCTGTGGTGTTGGAAAGTGGGGCTGGCTGACTGCTGACCTTCAGGGCAGCCTCCTGAGAAGGTAGCACGAAATTCTCCAGATTAGGCCTTTTCAGAAAAGTAGTGCAAGGTGACAGTGTGCCAAATTCTGCTGCTCACCAACACTGTTCCCTGGCGGCAGCCAGTGTGTCCCTCACTGGGTGCTCATCCAGACTCTACCACTGACTGCTGTGCTCCAGGCCCTGTGGCGTCAGACAGCTCCTGTGTGCGGCTGTCCCAGGCCAGGAGGTGAAACTGTGCACAGGGCCTGGAATCTTAGCAATTAGTAAATGTCTGGTATGTTATCTTACATCTTCCAGAACTAATCTTGATAATGGCAGGTGAGCCAAGGGTGAACACTTTGTCATGGATTCTAGTCTATCAACTTCTGTCCTCAGACAACCCTCTAGAAGATCCTACCCAGACTTCTCTCAACTCCTATTAGTTGGCCCCTTCCTCACGTGGCCTTGGGACCAGAGGACGAGAACTTACTCTGACACACCGCCATCTACAGCGCACATCGCAGCCCTTATCCCCCGCATAATGGCCCACGTGACCAGTTGTGCCCACATAGGAGCACTCACAGCTTCCTTGCATTCTAGAATGATCTAGTAATTTCTACTCTGGCAATTTTTTAGGCAATAATTTATCAAAGCCCAGCCCGTAGAGGGCATCCAGTGCTCAACCTGGGTTCCAAGGACACAAGGACATGGCTCCCACCCTCCTTTGAATTAAATGACCTTTTAGACTAAAATCAAAATGTTTAAATGGCTCAAGTAATGTTTAGTTTTCTAACCCAAGTGTACACATCTGTATGAGGCCTGGCTTTGCCTTTTCTGCCTCCAGGCTGACAAGTCTGTAAAGGGGGTACTCAGCGCCATTCTGGGAGAGGCGCAGGTACTGCCCAGAGAAACACAGGACCTCTGGGGCCACAGGGCAGAGGGTGTGGGGAGCTGGAGAAGTGGCAGGTGGCCACACGGTTTCTCCACCCATTATCTTTCGAGGAGAAAATTGTTGCTGATTCTCTCTCAAATGTCTATTTACAGGGAGCTTCTTAGGACTTCCACATAGGGAAATGATTCCACATTTTCATAAATCAAACCTAATAAGACCTTTATAACCAGCCCCCATGCCAAAGTCACCTCCAGAAGATGACAAACAAAATTTTGAAATCAGTGGGAGAAAACTTCTAATATATGCCTTCTAAAGTTTTTGTTGCCGTTGACGCTATTTTCTTTTTCGGTTGGAGGTGGTTTTGCCTGTCGTGGATGGATCCCCAGATACCCGGTTCTGTTCCTCGCCCGCTGTGAGTGCAATAGCCCCAGTGCTGGTCCTGGGCTGCCTGGTGCCCCCCAGGAGCCACTCTTACCTGTGCCTCAGCTATAGACAAAGGACTGTAGTGCTCACGGTGGTGTCCTGAGCAGCCAGAGGGGCTGCATCCAATAGGCACAGAAGACTAGAGGCGGTGGGACAAGAACGCCCTCCAAAGCTCTGCTTTGGGCCATTTATCAGCTGCCTGCACCGTGCCCCTGACTAGGAGCAGTGCTTCACAGCCAGAGTCCTGCTTCTGTGCAGAATGTCCCAGGAGCCCACCAGCTCTAGCCTTGGGCTCGGCGTGGGCAGACACAGTTTGCATAACAACATCCTCAGGGCCAAGGACAGTTCACACTGTGAAGCCATGTAGTAAAACAGTAAAACCATCGCTTTTTATTTTATTATTATTTTTTATTTTTTGTAGAGACAGAGTCTCACTTTATCGCCCTTGGTAGAGTGCCGTGGCGTCACACAGCTCACAGCAACCTGTAACTCCTGGACTTAGGCGATTCTCTTGCCTCAGCCTCCGGAGTAGCTGGGACTACAGGTGCCTGGCTATTTTTCTGTTTTTTGCAGTTCGGCCGAGGCCGGGTTTGAACCCGCCACCTTTGGTATATGGGGCCGGCGCCCTACTCGATGAGCCACAGGCACCGCCCACACTTTTTATTTGTTAATAAAAAGTTTTATTATTTCAGAATGCTTGATTACAACTAAATTCAAAAGGAAAAATGAAAATGTATGAAAATAAAAACTATGGTGCTAAAGAAACCCTGTTTATTCCCCTGAAGGGACCCGCGGCCAAGAACCACTAAGAGATCAGGGACTGGGTCTCCCTGGTTTGCTTCTTTTTAATGAAATATAACTAAAAAGAAAAACATAGCTTTCAAATTATCAAAAATGTTGAGCACAAGCCTGATATGGAGGCCCTTATGGCTCAGTAATATCTGGGGCAGCGTGAGCAGAAAGGATGCTCACTGGCTGAGCAAGTGGCCCCAGCAGACGCCGTGTGAGGCACTTTTGCACACACCGAGGGGCTGAGCTGAGGAGTCATTTACTCTCTCTCTCTGGGTGTCCAGCAGTGACTGATATAAATATTTTATTAGGCAAAGCTGCAGGTCTCTGAAGATTATATGTCTTATCAAATTGACCCTTATAATTATGCTGTCTTCTGCAACCATGGGGCCTCTTCTAATTCTGCAGTTCTTTGGTAAATATTGAACTGAAGAAAGGTATACAACAGTAAGCAAAGTCGAAAGTGGGTAAAAACCGTGTAAACAGATCCCTCAATGTGGGAGCAGGGGTGTGCTTCTGCTCCACCCCCCCAAGAGGCACAGGGGAGGGGCTTAACAAGGCCGGAGAACTCCCGGGGTCTCTGCACACCTAACCTCACTCTGCACCCTGCTGCTCTGCCACGGCCTGGGGTCCTTCTCTCTGTGCATTTTGCAAGAGGACTTGTGTGCTGAAATCAGGCGTCCGGGGTGAGGCAGTGTGGCTGGCAGGGAGCAGCAAATGTGTGGGGGGTACAGGGCTGGCCCTGCCTTTCTTCTCACCATCACGGGTGTCTCAGCCCCCCATTGCCTGGTGGCCATCACAGTTGCTGAAGGCCCATGTGCACACACACTGCGCTCTGGAGGCTCACACCCCTCTGAGTGCCTGGTGGAGTCATCCTTCCCTAAGAGGTCACTGGGGTGGCCGCCTTTCTCATCCTGCTCTGAATCAGAGACAATCGGCTCTCTCACTCACCATGCAGACGCATGCTCAGATAGGTTTTCAGAAAGGTGTTGCAGGCAGGCAGGGAGTCCTAGGCAGGGCCGCCGTCTGCGCTGAATTCCCAGTGGCGCGGTGTGTAGAAATAGGGGCGTTCCCACAGAACTGCGCAGTAGGAAGTGCTGCTTCTCCGTCTGGCTGGGCTGAGGTTGATTCCTGCCAGTCTCCTTAGTGTTATGTGATTAGGGCCGGTGTGGACCTAAGTGACAGCATTCACGTGGGGGCCTCCCTGAGACCCTTCAGCAGTGGTCATCCATAAACGCCCTGTCCCACTGTCCTCATTCCCGTACTTACCCACCCTGCCGAGGTGGCTGGGTTCCTTGTCCCAGCCTGTCCCGTCCCAGCCTTTTGCTCTCTTAGCCTCAGTTGCACGTGGCCTGTGATTCCCCGCAGTTGGCGGGGCACAGCGAGTCTTTACCTCCTGGATGTGGAGACGTAGGCGAGAGGAGGATGGGATGGGAAGGACGAAGCACCTACTCTAGGCTGTTCTTTGTACAGGACAGATGCAAAGTCTGCTGCCCTGTGGCCTCCCGAGGCTCCCAGCTCCTCTCCTGCACCGCCCTGTTCCCCATGTCAGCAAGCAGGTGTCCCCCAGGGAAATTGGAAAGTAAAATGCAATGGCGTTGTCTGGCCTGTAAGTTGCACATGGGAGACCAGTTCAGAAGTAATCTGTCACTCCTGGGGGTCGTTCACCAGCATCACCATGGGAAATGGTCTTTGAGTCTGACCGTTTGGAACTTTCCCAGCTTCATACTGCTGAGGTCTGACGTGCCCAGGCACGGTCAGTCCACTCCCCTCCCTCCACCCCTTCTTTCCCTCATTCCTTGTTCTTCTATGTTGTAACTAAGTTGTCATAAAAAAACTTTCTGTTTTATTCTCAAGTAATGATAAATTTGCAAAAAGTTGCAGAGAAATGTGCATCACATGCACCCAGCCCAGCCCTGCTCTTATGGTACAATATAGAACCCAGGAAATGGACAAGGCTGCTGGCCGCAGGCCTGGTGTGGCCTTCACAGGCCTTGCAGTTGCGTCTGTGGTGCGGGTGCAATTCTGCGTCGTATCCCACACGTGCCTGTGTCAGTGTGGGGGGGGGCTGCCTCGCGCGGCCTGATCTTCTTGAGGTGTGACTAAATTTTGCACATATGAACAGTTTGTTCCTTTTAATGCTATGTAGTGATCTGTGGGGTACATATACATCGGTTTGTTCAACCATTCATCCATTAGATGTCTGTTTCTAGTTTTTGTGTATTTTGTATAAAGTTGCTATGAACATTCGTGTTTAGGTTTTTATATATACCTACTGTTCTTCAGAATAAATGACCAGCAATACTGTTGTTGGGTTAGACAATGGGTTCATTTCAGTTTCTAAAGAAACTTCAAACTGTTTCTCAGAGAGGCTGCACCATTTTACATTCCTGCCGATAATGTGTGAGTGGTGGAGTTTCTCCTGAGGCTCACCTGCGCTCGTGCCCATTTTTATTCTCACCTTTGTTAAGTACCACTCTTTGTTAAGAGTGGTATTTCACTGTGGGCATTAATTTGCATTTTTTAACAGCTGTTGATGTTGAACTTCCTTTCACATGTTTACTTGTACATCTTCTGTGTTGAAATGTCCATTCACGACGTTTGCCCATTTGCTAATCAGACTGTCATTTTCCTGTTGAGTTTTGAGAGTTCTTTACGTATTTTGGATATAAGTCCTTTGCCACATAATGTGATTTATAAATATTTTATTTCAGGCTATTTTTTCCTTTTTCATTCTTTTAACAATTTCTTAATGAACATTTTTCTTTTGATTTGTTCTGCTTTATCAGTTTTTCTTGCTTTTGGTATTAAATCTAAGAATATTATGAGTAGCCCTAGACAATAATCCTGACGATTTTCTCCTTTTTTTATTTTCTGAAAGCTTTATAGTTTTACATTTTAAATTAAACCTATAATCTGAGTTAATTTTTGTTTCAGGCATGAAGTTTAGATCAGAGTTCAGTTTTTGCCCATGGATGTAACAGGAAAATGTTCCAGCAACATGTGTTGAGAAGGCTGTCCCTCATTACTAGACCCTCCCTCGTTACTAGACCCTCCCTCGTTATTAGACCGTCCCTCGTTACTAGAATGTCCCTTGTCACTGGACTGACCCTCATTACTGTGTATCCGTGTGTGTGTGTTGCTCTGTCAATACCACACATTTGTGATTATTGTGGATATGTTTGATCTTGAAATTTGGTAAACTGCTTCTTTCCTCTTTATTTTTCTTTTTAAAAATTACTTTGACTATTCTGGTACATTCCTATTTCCCCATAAGTTGTAGAATAAGCTTATCTATGTTTACAAAAAAAAACCTTTGCTGTGATTTGGATACCAATTGAATTGAACTTGTAGATCCATTGGGGAGATTTGATGTCCTCTCTGTGTTAACTCTTCTAACCCACGGACACAGCATGTTCCTTGAATTTTTGCACTTTATGTTCATTCCTTCGTGATGCTGCATTTTTAGCACATAGATTCTGTGTATGTTTGTTTCTTTGGAGCAATTACAAATGGTGTTAAATTTCTGATTTTGGATCCCACTTGTATATTCTTAGTTTATAGAAATACGACTGATCTTTATAAGTTTATCTTGTATCCTGAAACCTTGCTGAATTCACTTATTAATTCTAAAAGTTTTTGTAAATTCTTTGCAGTTACCTACATGGGAAATCCTATCATCTGAAAATACAAACCATTTTTTTTTCTTTTCCATCTACATGCTTTTAATTTTAATTCTTGCCTCATTGCACTAACTAGACCTAACTTGTGGTGCTAGAATTAGGGTGGTGACAACAGTCATTTGTGCCTTTCCCTTCCCCCCAAATTTAGGGAGAAAGCATTCAGTCTTACCATTAATACATGAGCGCCTGTCGTGGTGACTCACGCCTGTAATCCCAGCACTCTGAGAGGTGGGAGGATCCCTTGAGCTCAAGAGTGTGACACTAGCCTGCATGAGAGTGAGACCCTGTCTGTGCTAAACATATAAGAACTAGGTGGGCTTTGTGACGGGAGCCTGAGGCAGGAAGTTAGTTGAACCTGAAGAGTTTGAGGTTGCCGTGAGGTGATGCCACAGCACTCTAGCCTGGGGCCTGGGCCAATAGAGTGAGACTCTTGTCTCACAAAAAGAAAACAGTCATAGCCACAGGGTTTTTTTTGTTAGTTTATTTTACTCTTTGTGAGGCTTCAGGAGTCTCTCTCTCTCTCTATTTATTTATTGAGACAGGTGGAGTGCTGTGGCATCATAGCTCATGGCAACCTTAAACTCCTGGGCTCACATAATCTTCCTGCCTCAGCCTCCTGAGTACCTGGGACTATGGGCACGTGCTGCCACACCCAGCTAATTTTTTATACTTTTAGTAGACACAGGGTTTTGCTTTTGGTCAGGCTGGTATTGAACTCCTGATCTTTAGTGATCCTCCCACCTTAACCTCCCAGAGTGTTAAGATTACAGGCATGAGCCATTGTGCCCAGCAAAAAGTATCTCTTTACCCCCAGTTTTCTCAGAATTTTATAATAAATGGATATACATTTTTTTAAAGAACCAAGGTCTTGCCATGTTGCTTGGGCTAGTTTTAACCCCCTAGGCTCAAGTGATCCTCCTGCTTCAGCCTCCCAAGTACTAGGACTGCAGGTTGCAGGTGTGTACCACCATGCCTGGCTTGGGTTTTATCAAGTAATTTTCTGCATTAATGTGAGCATGTGACTTTTTTTCTTTAGCCTGTTGATATAGTAGATTACATTGCTTTATTTATTTATTTTTTTTTGAGACAGGGTCTTGCTGTATTGCTTGGGCTAGAGTACAGAGGCACATCTCTAACTCCTAGGTTCAAGTGATCCTCCTGCCTCAGCCTCCTAAAATGCTAGGATTACAGATGTCAGCCACCACACCCAGCCCATTGATTTATTTTTGAATCCCGAGTCCCCTTTGCATGCTTAGAATAAATTACACTTGGCCATTATGTGTTGTTCTTTTTGTGCATTTCTGTATTTGGTTTGCTAATATATTTTGACTGTTTTATATTTTAACCTTTTAGAAATATTGGTCTATAATTTTATTTTGTCTTGGGCTAGTTTTAGCAGCAGGGTAATACTGGCCTCATCAAATAAGAGTGAGTTGGGGAGTCTTTCCTTCTGTTTTCTGGAGGCAATTATATAAAATTTATTTTAATTCTTTAAATGTCTGTAAGCTCCTCCAGTATAGATATTTCTTTTTCTAGAGCTTTTAAATTAAAAATTCAATTATTTATTTTTTAAAATTTAATTTTTTAAAGGCTGCTAAGTCCATCTTCTCATGTTTGAAAAGCTGGAGGCAGGCACCACATGAAAGCTTCTTGGGCAAGGGCACCAGGCTTGTGAGGAGTGGGGTCACGGCGGGTGTGTCGCTTGGCTCAGTGCTGCACCGTCCCAGGTTACTCACCTATTAAAACGGTCCACTTGTTGAACACAGCTTGTGACACAGAAGTTCTTCTGTGTTTTTATGCATTATCTTCTTAAGACATTTTGGCATTATTTTGATAAACTTTGCCATTTCCTATTTCTCTTACTCTTTTTAAAATTTTGGACCTTTATAATATAAAAATGCTTCTGGTTTCAGCTTAGCTTTCACACGCTTTCTGAAGCCCTCGTTACATTTAGAAGTGTGCTTCCGAAGTTGTTTTCTTTTCTTAAGCTGGTTACACAAGGAGCAAGCACCTGCCCCAATAACAGACGGACGGGGAAGACCTGTCCTCAGCCTGCTCCCTGTTTGTGTGAGGTAAAGTTTCTAAACCATCGTGTTCGAGTGGCAAGTACATCAGGAGATCCCTCTGTGATGGGCAGCAGTGTCAGCCCAGGGTTCCCTCCTTACCAAGTGCCAGTGCTTCTAGAATGCGGCTTCCTCTTCTGTTGCTCTTCAAAACGTATCTAAAGCATGCCGATGCTTTCTGTCTGGTGTGCTGGTAGGGACTATGCAATCTTTGGCAAATTCCCCTGGGATCTAAGATACTTGAAGGGGATGTAAATGGCGTCATCAAGACCCTTGGAACAATACTTTATATGATATACCTTGCAAATTTTCCAAATGTAATTTTTTTTTTTTTTTTTTTAGTGAAAAACAAAAACCCCAAAGAATCTTTGTTTGATTGCCCAAGATGGCGAATTTGGGGGTGGTTGTTGAGTCAGGGCCACTGTGGCTTGGCTTATTGTTTGTGGGACCAAGAAAGGACCTCTGTGTATCTAGGACACTTCACCCTGAAAGTCAACTGGAATTATCCTGCAAGAAAACTTCCCGTTACGTGGAAGTACATTACCGTCAGTAAATAAAATGCTCTTGTAAAGGCAGAGGATGCTGCATTAACCACGAACATCCCAAAGCAGGCAGGGTGCCCTGCAGCCGGGCGTGGTGTGAGTACAAGTTCCCATGCTGACGGGACAGCTCCTGGGACACTGTTCACTTCACCTTCAGAATGTGTGAGAGGCCTTTTCATTTCTTGGGGGTGAACAATTGCTGCTGTAAGAGATATTTAAATAATGCTTAATTTTTAAAGTGAAAAAATTAGACAAATGGATGCATTCAGCCCAGATTTCAGGCCAGGTTTTGTTTTTTAAGCTGAACGTGTGAGATTCGCCCGTTAACTGGAGGTCCTTTACTCGATCTGTTCCTTCTCCGTATTAGATGTCGTTTCTGTGGATGTTCGTATTGTTTGCATGTTAGAGCTTCTGCGGTTAAACTATGGGGCTGAAGGGAGAAAATAATTAGATTTATGGCTTTCTACTTTTAGTTTTCAATTGAAAGGTCTATTCAAATGTAACTCAGGTTGGGCACACACAGGCCATTTTCCATTTAAATCAGCTTATCAAAGCCAGTTATCTCTTTTAGCATTTTCCGAGATGAAGGAAGAGATGACCTGTCCTTCCACCGGGTGAAACGCCACTTGTGATTTTCCACAGTAGCAAACACAAAAGGCCTCATTAGCATAATTAATGATGATGTTTCTATGTAATGTCTCAATACACAGTCTGGAAGGAGGTGACCTCCCGAGTGGCCGGTCTGAGGTCATGCAGCGGTGATAGCTGGTCTCAGGGCGGTCAGTAAGGCAGGCAGTCCCTACCACGTCCGGTCTGACATGCAGACTCGGCCTTGAGACCGTGGGGAAGGGGCCACTGTCGGCTCTGTTTGCTGGCTAGTCTTGCTCTAGAGACAGAGTTGTTGGTCTGAGACAACAGTCAGACACAGACCTGGGACCAGAGCCAGTGCTGCTTCCAGATGTTCTGCTCTGAATGGTCTGCTGTAACCTCCTGAGTCCCTAACTCAGAGAGTGAACATGATGTCTCCGGGGGACCCCACACATGGAGGCCCCTGGCTTGACTGTGGCCTGCGTTTGCCGATGCACCTGTGGAGCCCCCACATAACTAATGCCCTGAATGTTGGCATCCTGACCGAGCCTCCTGGGTGTATCTGTGGGGGTGAGGCAGGTGCAGGCCTGAGCCCACCCCCACCCCGCAGGGACTGGCCCCTCACTGTCTTTGGGCCCCAGATTCTTTATTTGCAAAGCAGATAAAACTGTTACCTTGAGAGCTGTAGTGGGTGTCCCGGGGGTCTTATGGGTCCAGGGGGTCAATAGTCCATAACTTCTGTGATGCCTGCTGGGTTAAAATGTCCCAAGTGGCATCTTTCTAGCTCGGTGAGGGTTATTATTTCCTGTCTCACAGGTGAGGCTATTGAGGGTCAGGTGTTGCAATGGCTATAATTGGAGCTGGCTGTGCCTGGGGGGGACCTAAAAAGGCACCTATGGCTGTTACTGCTGATGTCGGGACACACAGGAGAGGGGGCTGACCCCTCACTGGCACCAGTGGGTTTGTGACCCTCCCTGCAGAGCCCCCGTGGCAGTCCCTGATGACAGGATGAGATTGACTCAGGCCCCTGCGTGTGTATTCTGAGCTTTGGTGGTGCTAAGTCCTTTGTGATTAACTGTGGTTCTGTCACAGGTTAGGGGATACCAGGCACCCAAGTTAAACATGAATAGTGAATTTCAAAATACCTCAGGGCCTCAAGGCTTCTTGCAAGCTAAAAATAATTTTAAAAATAACAAATAACAGGACACCCATCATTTTATTATTTATTTTTTTGTAGAGACAGAGTCTCACTTTCTCACCCTCAGTAGAGTGCCGTGGCGTCACACAGCTCACAGCAACCTCCAACTCCTGGGCTCAGGTGATTCTCTTGCCTCAGCCTCCTGAGTAGCTGGGACTACAGGCACCCGCCACTATACCTGGCTACTTTTTTGTCGCAGTTTGACTGGGGCTGGGTTTGAACCCACAACCCTTGATATATGGGGCCAGCGCCTTACCCACTTAGCCACAGGTGCCGCCACACACCCATCAATTAAATACACGGCATCTGTCAAGTACAAAGTTTGCGTGATAAATGATCTCAGTTTTAAGAAGCATTGCTCAGCACTCACTTCTGAGAGGAGGAGAAACACTCTCTTCTCCAAAGACGTTGGTATCTTCAGAAACCACCCGTTTTATAGCAAACGCTATGCCATTGGAGTCACATGGGACATGGCCCCATCTACATGGACTTCTGGCCATGTAGCCTATGATTTAATCTCTTAAAGCTGAAGGCTCTGTGTCTGTAAGATGTGGTAATACCACCTGCACTGAGGGTTTTGGGGATCAAACAAAATAATGTGTATAAACACACACAAGGCGTGTGCCTCAGAGCTTGGCACAGTGAGAGCATTTAACAACCATTCTCTTCTCTTTCCTACAATTGTGGGGGAGGAAGCAAAAGCATTTAGTAGTTTATTAAATGTCTGTCCATTCACATAGTTCTGAATTGTGGTTTTGAAATCCTGTACACACACCCTCCAAGGCACCTTTCATCTTTCAGAATCCCTAAGCGTTTACAAATCTCATAAATGCAGATAACGGGCATTTGACTCGTGGGGTCGCTAATTCACTCCCAGAACACAGCCACCTCTGAGTAAAAAGATCAGCAAATATTTATCAGCTACATACACCTCGATCACATTCAGTGGAGCCCTTTTAAAGGATGGAGATAAGAAAGCCTCCAACACCAGCTCTGTTACACCTGTGTGTGTTTATCCAGGGCTTTAAAAGATAAATACTGTAATCAGGGAGTCAAATATTAGGCAATTACAAGACTTCAGAGACTAGCTGATGAATTCAGTCCCTTTTTCTCCAGTAGGGTGATGGATTTAAATCAGAAACAATAATCTCTCCCCAAATGGGGAATTGTACTGCTTCTGGACTAAGGAAGCGAAAGATGAGAATTTGCTGCCTTCCGGTTGTTTGTGTGTTTTTCAAAAGAAATTATGTACTGTCTCAAGTAAACCTGGTGTTAATCAAGAGCCGGCGCAGCTCATCCACAGGACCCTGTGCTCGGCTAACTGTGTTAACATTGTGAGTGGGGAGATGGCGCTGCCCGGGCTCAGTCACGCCCGCCCTTCTAACAGGACACAGCGGCCTGGGCCTGCCTCAGGCTCAGCTCAGGAACACAGTCCTGTCCCAGGCGACCAGAGCTTCTAGAAAGAGCCCACCAGTGTGCTGTATGGGATGTGCACTTCTTTGCTTTTCTTCATGGAGTCACTGAAGTGGGAGGTCCCCAAGACCATAGACGTGATGTCAGCAGGGGCACCTGAGTGGGGCAGCAGGGCCCAGGCCAGGGGAAGGGTCCGGGCTTCTCAGGGCCCCACCTGGGTGGCACCGGCTGCTGATCTGGGCTGAGTGGGAAATTGGGACCACTCAGGGGCAAGGCAGACCCCTGTGTCTGAAGTTCAGGGCCCCTCTGCATTAACCATTTTCCAAGGATGGTGGCTTTGATAGGGAAGGATGAGAAGTTGTAACCACTTCCCCCCTAAAAGAAGATAGCGAATCCCCACCATGTGGGAGTGTTCACTAACGTGAATGAGACACTCTTATGGCCAAGGGAGAGGAGGGAGCAGGCAGGTGACAGAAAGAAGAAGGAAAAGCCAGCGCGAACTTCCCAGGGGAACAGGATGTGGAGAGCAGAGAGTCTAAGAAAGTTACACGTGGAGAGAAGGCAGGAGGAGCAGGATGGGGGCCTTGGAGTCAGAGAAGTGCGCAGTGCGACTGGGAATGGGCTGAGTTTGTCACAGCAGCTGTCTACTGAGAACGTGTCCTGGGCAGGCAGAGGGACCCACATACCTGGTCCCATGGCCTCCCCGACGACCCTCAGCATGGACATCACTGTCCAGAATCTACAGGCGAGGGAACTGAGTCTCAAAAAACAGCTCCCTGTGGATTACAGGGATGGCAGGGTTGCAGCAGTTAAATTTCATGATCATTTGTTCCTCTAAGATTCTTTTTGTTTTGTTTTGTTTTTTTGAGACAGAGTCTCACTGCGTCACCCTGGCTAGAGTGCTGTGGCATCACAACTCACAGCAACCTCAAACTCCTGGGCTTACGTGGTTCTCTTGCCTCAGCCTCCCAAGTAGCTGGGACTACAGGCGCCGGCCACACGCCCCGCTATTTTTTGTTGGAGTTGTCGTTGTCGTTTAGCTGCCCGGGGTTGGGTTTAAACCCACCAACTTCACTGTTGGTGGTTGGAGCCGTAACCACTGTGCTACGAGTGCTGAGCCTCTGAGATTGTTTTTGTATCCTTTAAAACTATAAATTGAGTTGCTCACTTTGAAGATTTCTTTCCTGAGCACCTGTCCCCAATTACCTCATCTGTCTCTGGTATTCTTCCCAGCAGCTGGGCACTCACGCACCTTTCTGAGACAGCTGAGGCCAGGCCTGGGACACCTCAGCCCAGGCGAGGGGCCAGTCAGGAGCCGAGTCTCTGAAGCCCTCCAATTCCCTCTCAGAGCTTTTGTGAGCTCGTCTCTCTTTGGGAGGGAGAGTCAAGAGACTTGTTTAATGTCTTCTTAGGTTCTCTACAAAAAAATAGCAATTGTGAGCAAGGCTGATTTTTGAATCAATGTAAGTCACCTGACAGAAACTGATTTAATAATTTATCCTGGTCTTCTGTTTGTTTGAAGCACTTTGCGACCAGTAGACCATTTTATTATGACTTATTCTTGCCGACAATAACATACCTTGAAAATGACACAGGGGGGTGGTATATTAGAGCGAACTTGAACTTTAGGTTGCAAAGAATTTATCTGCATCAACAGTTCAAAGAAAAATACAGAAAACATGCCCTGGTGCAACGGAAAGTAGACCAAGGACACATCCGCCACTGCCGCTGGGCTGGGCCCTGGGGTGGGGGACTGCTCGGCTGGGGCTGGGCTCCCGGGGGAACCGCCCAGGGACCCCTCAGCTTGGGTAGCAGCTGCCTGTGCTTGTTGCCCCCTCACCTGCGTCATCCACATCCACAGCCTCCCCTCTGCCCACCAGCAGAAAAATTTCCTTTTGTTCTTATTAAATTCTCTCTTTTGAGTCTCCTTCCCAATCACTTCACTTCCACCCAGCAGTAACACCAAGAAGGTCCTTGTTCCCCAGTAAGTGTTTCACTGGAGTTGTAGGACATGAGAGTCCTAGGAACCTACGGGTCATCCGGCTCATTTCTAAGCCTCATTGTGCCCATGAGACAGGGCTAGTGACAGGTGGAGCCTGAGGGCGTCCTCAGAGATGGGCTGTGCTCAAACCCCACGCACCTGCGCAGTCTCCAGACTCCTGGGATGCAGATTCTAGAAAAGCAGAAAGCTGCAGTCTCCAGAAAGACTCAGATGAGGTCTTCACAGAAGATTAGCAGATTAGCACCCAGTTTATTTTCATTTCTGCTTTTATTATCTGCCCAAATTGCATGGGGTTAGTGGTGGCCTCTTTGAGGAGGAGAAAACATTGTTTTAAAATGTCTGACCGGGAAGTCAGGAAGATGTGTTTTCCAGTTTCCATCAACCATGAAAGTACTTTGGGCTGACAAGATTTTGAGGAGTAGGAGTAAAAAATCCACATCTGGCTTCTTTCCAAGCACAGGGTACAGCTTTGAGGTCATCGACCTGTGTCTTTACAGGGAACAAGGCCTCTTGACTGCAAGGGCAGGGGCCGGCAAGCTCATCCTGGGGCCCAGCTGGCTCGCATCTGGCTTTGTATAGTTGGAGATCTGAGAATGGTTTTCACATTTCCAAAGGTTGGAAAACAAATTAAAAGGAAAAAGGGTATTGGAAGGTGAGCAAACTTTGTATGAAATTCAAATGTCCATGTCCCTAAACAAAGTTTGATTGGAACACAGCCATGCCCAAGGGTTTACACAGCACCTTGTCTGCCTCCGATGACAATGGCAGAACTGAGTAGCTGCCAGGAAGCCTGTGTGCCCTGAAAGGCCCCAAATGTACCCTCTGTTCTTCTAGAGAAGAGCTTTGCTGCAGCCTGTCCCCACTGTTACACCTGGCACTTTGCTTTGCTTGCAGAGGCTCTTTGCTAAGTTCTCCTCAGGTACCTGCAGTATTTCCAATCTGCTCTCACCCTGCCATGTGGGAACTTCAGGATGCAGCAAAGACGCAAACACTGATGAATAAATAAAAGTGCACAGCAGTTGCCTGTTTGACATTGGTGACCCAGCACAGCAGGCAGACCAGACCAGTCCCAATTTCAAACCACCATCTCTGAACACCCTGCCTTCCATCAAAGCTTCAGGACCCCTACCTGCCCCAGGCGTGGTGGCAGCGAGGGGACGGCTGGGTGCCCTCTGCTTCTGAGCCCTCTTTGTTCCCGCCTCCCGGGGAGCTGGCCCCTTTGTGGAGGCAGCCGGGTTTCTATGGTGTAGTGTGGGAGGCGGGCAGGGAAGCGTGGGCAGGGCTGGTGCTGTGTGCAATCCTTGTCTACTGATCCACACCGAGTTTATGGAACCTATCAGTTTTATGAATTAGGTAATAAGAACCAATCAGTGCAGTGAAAACAAGCTTCCGAAAGGCAGCAAGTCCAAGCCCGGTGACTGAAGCGGATGGTGGTCTCTCCCCTCCCACGCCCTCCAGGTTGTGGGTTTACCGTTGGCTAACTCGGCTGTGATTGAGTCTGAAGGTTGAGGCCTTGCTCTTTAAGAATGGCCAATACAGGCCTCTAACCTGCTGTGATCTCCCCCGTGAATCAGGACTTTGGTTATTGACATGTAATTAGATCAGCGTGTCACTACCTCAATGCCAGCGCAAACATCACTGGGAGGTCTGATCCCCACAGGACCTGCAGGCTAATGTTTGCAGAGGCCGGGGCTGATTCCTGCACAGGGCGGGGCTGAAACAGCACAAACCTACCGTCTGGAGACCTTCTTATTGACATTTGAGCTCTTCGTGACCTTTGCCGTTGAGGGGCATCATGACTTAAATAGTTCGGGGACATGTGATTTCCATCTGCCCTTCAGCCTTCCCTGCCATAGGCCTCCAGCAGGAAGGAGCGAGCTGAGCGGAGCGCCCAGGGCTGCCCCAGCTTGAGGGCCCCCATGGCCGAGCACGTCTGGCCCTCCACCCTTCCAGTTCCTGGGAATTGATTTCAGGGAAAAGAAGCTTCTTATTCTAAAAATGTACTGACAGCATTATAAATGACTAGCAAAAACACGCTAAATGGGGAGAGTTTATGAAATCCCTGGAGTCCTACTATGGCTTGTGTTTATGTCTACAGCAGCCACTGTCTCCATCCCCTGACGCCGCTGAAGAAGCATCTGGACTGGGCTGAGTCCACTGTGCCGAGTGGGAGCCGAGGCTCCAATGGGCTCCCTGCCTCTCCACACCCCACATAGGCTGTGGATCAGGCCTGACTCTGCTGTCTGTGAACGTAACCATCACAGTAGGTGGTGGCAGGGGATTCTGACAGCCCCAGTAATGGCAGGCGTCTCAGGAGAGGATGGCTAGAAATACATTTGGACAGGATGGAGAGGTGGCCCAGACTCAAAGCTGGTTGACCTCAAGATGATTTTGCTGACTTAGGGTAAAGGGCAGGTGTTCGCCTGTGGCGAGGCGTCAGGAGCAGCCGGTCGCTGCTTCTCCCTGGTGGGCCAGCCCCTGTTCCCTCGCCAGTGAAGCGGTGAGCTCCCTGGGAGGGGCTGGGGCTGATGCTGTCTCAGATCCCCTGACACGGCCTCAGCGGAACGGGGAGCACAGCAGATCGAAGAGGGGATCCACTCAGGAAAATTTGTATTTTTAATGAAACATAAGATGGTGTTAAATTTCTAAATGAAACTGCAAAGAGCTCTTAATAAGGTTCAGTCTGACTTTTTTCTGCCTGTACAAGTAGCTGGCCCTGATGAGATAGCACGTATAATTACAGACAAAATTTTGCCCTACAAAAAAAATGTTTAGGAGGATTTATGAAGCAATTTGTGGTGAAAATAAGCCAGGGAGCTAGTGATGTGAAGTTTCTTTGGCGGGGACATGGCGGAGCGCTCGGCACAATGCCCTCAGCCTGTGATGCTCCAGCACGTTCTGCTGGAGCTGGAGGTGGCCAGAGGCAGTGGCACCAGTGTCCGGCCTGGGGAGGCTGAAACTTCTGCTATATTTGGAGGAGCCTCAGAGGTACCCTGAACTTCAATTTCTTCAGCTGCAAATGGCAAAGACTCTTGCCCCGAGAATCCTCTGCCGTGAGGTAATGACTTATTGATGTGTCTGATTTCAGCACCGAGAGGTCTTTGAAGAAGACAGGCAGGCTTTAAAATGTCACATCAATCAATAGGGCAGATGGCATTTGGTGCAAAGAACACATAATACGTCTTTCTTGTGGTAGATGTGCACTGTATTTTGTTTTATTTTTGGTAATTAAAGTTGGGAGGGTATGTACTTGCAGGTAAAGAAACATCACGTGTCTGTGTGTCACATGCACAGCACTGCACGTGTAACTTTGTGTCTGTGTGTCTCATGCGCTGCATGTGTAACTTATATGTTCAGTTCTCTGTGTCTGGGTTGGCCCGGCACTGTGACTCAATGGGCTAAGGCACCAGCCACGTACACCTGAGCTGGCGGGTTCGAATCCAGCCCGGCCCGCCAAACAAGGACGGCTGCAACCAAAAAATGGCCGGGCGTTGTGGCGGGCGCCTGTGGTCCTAGTTACTTGGGAGGCGGAGGCAGGAGACTCGCTTGAGCCCAGGAATTGGAGGTTGCTGTGAGCTGTGATGCCACAGCCCTCTATCCAGGGTGATAGCTTGAGGCTCTGTCTCAAAAATAAATAAATAAATAAATAAAATAAAAGGCAGGTCTGGGGCGGTGCCTATGGCTCAGTGAGTAGGGCGCTGGCACCATATACCGAGAGTGGCAGGTTCAAACCCGGCCCTGACCGAACTGCAACAAAAAAATAGCCAAGTGTTGTGGCGGGCGCCTGTAGTCCCAGTTACTTGGGAGGCTGAGACAATAGAATCACCTAAACTCAGGAACTGGAGATTGCTGTGAGCCATGAAGCCATGGCACTCTACCAAGGGCAACAAAGTGAGACTCTGTCTCTAAAAAACAAACAAACAAAAACAACCACTAAAAGGCAGGTCTGGGGCAGCGCCTGTGGCTCAGCAAGTAGGGCACCGACTCTATATATGGAGAGCTGCGGGTTCAAACCCGGCCCCGGCCAAACTGCATCAGAAAAAATTAGCTGGGCACTGTGGTGGGTGCCTGTAGAACCAGCTACTTGGGAGGCTGAGGCAAGAGAATCGCTTAAGCCCAAGAGCTGGAGGTTGCTGTGAGCTGTGACTCCACAGCACTCTACTGAGGGTGATAGAGTGAGACTCTGTCTCCACAAAAAAAAAAAAAAGGCAGGTCTCACACTGTTCTGTGCCTTACCTAACAAGATGCCTTGAAGATCATTTCTCATAGTCACCTTCTCTACCCCTGGCTGGGGGTGACCTGCTGTGCTCTGTCTACTGCACCCTGCTTACTCTTTCCTGCGTTTGTACAAGGTATGGGAAACCCCGGCCTGGGGTCTCTAGGTAACCCCCCCCCCACTCTTGGCTGCCTGGGCCCTGGAGTGTAGGGCATATCACCGAATCTCACACACTGAGCTCCTGTAGAGGCTCACCCTGCTAGGCCCTGGCCAGATGTGCTGGTCACAGAGCTGCCTCAAACGGAGCAGGTGGCGAGGCCCCCACCACCCCTGGGGGCCGTCTGTAGGGGGCAGCCTCCAGGAATATCTACCCACTTGCAGTCACATAGCATCACCCTTGGACCATCTTGTTACTGTCAACATCTGTCTCATGCACTTATGCCTGGACGTATTTAACGGCACTGTGTCTGTGTGCCTGCTGAGTGCTGAGGTAAGGCCGCTACTCTGCACACATGGCAGAACCGATTCCTAGAAGCAGGTCCCAGCGCCATGCAGTTCCAGTCCAGAGATGATGACTGAGCCACCTCCTCCAAACCCAACCTGTGTTAGTTACCAGTGCCTGGAGAGCAAGTGTCCAGGGGCCCACGCTCATAGGCCAGGCAGCTCTGAGCCGGTGAGGCCACCCACAAGCTGGCGTTTCCCTTAGTGGCCCCTGGGGACTGTGCTGATAGAAGTGGCAGCTGCACCACACTGAGAAGGTCTTAAACACCCCTGAATTGTCTACTTTAAATGGTGCATTTTATGTTACGTGAATTTCACCTCAATAAAGTTTTTAAAAACTGTTAAAAGATGCAACACAGGGCAGGTTGCTGACATTTTCTGGCTCTTGGTCCCCTAGTGAACAAAGATGTGCCAGGGGCCTTTTGGCCCCACCTCATTCACTCCTGGGCATGGCTGGACTGGGCATGGCCAGGTGGGGAGGAAAGTTGTGTCTGTACCTCCCCACGGATGCCTGTGCTGGGTTTGGGGTGTGATTTTGGTTTGAACCAAAGGATTCACCAGTTGGGCTAATTTAGTGATAACGTATGAGAAAGTTTTCTTGGTTTAAGGATAGTGTTAAGAGGAACTTAGCCATGAGGTTTTTTTGGTCTCTGAATTCTGAAATCTAGGCACGACTTTGCTTAGAGCTAGTGTTCAGTTTCCTGAGCTCTAGTCCCTTGAAGGAAGATGAGGTCCCCTTTTCATGATGTGTCTGCTGGGTTCCCCTCTCAAGACCCCCTCATAAGTCCACATGGTGGCTCCGAAATGCTTCCTTCTTCGAGGGACTTCTTCATGTCCGGGGTGGACTGCACGCACCTGTCAGTCTATAGAGGCTCAGTCATGGTCATGCCATTCACCTGTGTGGGGAAGGTGGGCTGAACACCCTATGCCCAAGGGGAGGGACAGCATAGCCCTTGGTCTGTCCGTGGGGGGACAAGTACGTTTTGGTACTATGCCTGTGCCCGTCGGGCTGTGGGGATCAGGGAACATTTTCATAAGAAGGACTAAAATTTTAAGTGGATTTTGAAGGATGAGTAGGACTCACTTTGTGTTTTAATTTAATATCTATTGTTATTATTATTTTACATAACAAAACTAGACATAGTGATTATCCCTAAATCAGAAAATGCAAATAAGTACATGAAGAATAGACTAAGAATAACCATACCTGACTGACCAAGAGCCAAAAGCCGCGAGTACTTCATCTGCGTCTTTTCAGAAGCCCTCATCCCTTTAGTTAGTGTGATGAGCTTAGCACCTGTTGGGCGCTGCAGTGAGGAGATCTATGTACATATACTGTTTTTGAAAAATAGAACAACATTCATAAAATTGTATATTCTGCCTTTTTCTCCTAATGGTATGCTGAGTTTCCTAGGCACACAAATTTATTTTAAATAAATGCAAACCATTTTATTATGAAACTATCTGACAATTACACAGTCCCTCACATTGGGACACTTGGGGTTTCTGGCTTTTGCCAGCACATCAGCCCTGATGCTAGCCGATTTCCACATTTTCAATGATTTCCTTTGACTAAACTTTGAGAATTGCTGCAGCAGTGAGCACACACATCTTAAAGGGTTTCTCAGAGCAACACCGGATTGGCCTCCCCAAATGCACCCGTGTTCCACTTGTGGGATATTCTCATGCCTGTGGCCCTGAGTGCTTGCCAAGCACATCTTGCCAATTTGGCAGGTGAAAACCCCCCACCGTGGTGTGTTTGTCTGAGTGCTGCTGAGTCACGTTCTGTTTCCCTTACGCTGCCTGGACACCTCCCCTTCCTGTCTGTGCATTCCCCTTTTTACACTTGCAGTGCATCTCCTGGTGTTTTTACTGTTGGTTTTCGGAAGTTCTTTATTTATTAGGAGTATCAGTCTTGTCTTAAATGCTGGAGCCGGCAAAGAGAAAGGGGAGGGCTATTCCAAGTACGGGAATGAGGTGGGAGAGGGGCCTCCTGTGTGCACTGTGCGGGGCCTGGGATGCAGGTGTGGGAAGGTTGGATCCAACGTGCTGGGGTGAGGGCCCAGGCCAGAGCGCCACGCAGAGCGCCTGCCACGGCCTGCTCGGGGCTCTGAAAAAAACTCCAAATGCCTGTGAACAACCGGTGAAGTGTGTGTCTGGAGTGTGTCCGTGTGTCTAAGCGGCCAAGAGGCTGTTACTCGTATATAGTTTATAGTTTTAATCTCATTCTTCTGTGGGTGTAGGAACTCTGTGGCTTACCAGTTTTCAGGAATGCCAGTTAGCTCAGGAACTCAATGTCTTTCTTCTCTCACTAGTGGGAATGTGCACTAGATCAACCCTGACTGCTGGTGACTGTCAGCTACTTTCTGGTGAACGGTTATTTTCTAGATGTCACTGTGTGGCGCTGGCGGAGACCACAAGTGCTGCACATGTTCAGTCTTTTGGGGAAAGATAGTGGGTGATAAATAAAGTGCACAGACACATCTAATTTCAATAGTGTCAATATATGATGTCCCCTAAGGTGTGACGGTTCCAAAACATAGGAATCACGTTTGGAGAAGGAAAAAAGGCTAAGAAAGGCTCCGGTGGAAGTGACTCTGGTGCCACTGGGCCCATCCTGCTGCCCTGCATGGGCATCTGCCTGTTGAGGGCCAGGGCTCACGAGAACCTGAGACTACAGGTGCTTATTTTTTCTGGACCATTTTCTCATGAGGCAAGGTCTAGCATTTTGGAAAGTATACTGGTTTTGAAAAGGGTCGCTCTCAGGCAAGCCCAGCACATCCCAGAGGTGGGAGCCGGCAGCACACTGGGCCTTGCTAAACTCAGTCACCTGTCAGCTGCATAGCCCCAGCCACACCACCTGGGCTGGAAGACACCCCCAGTCATATGCTGAAGCCCTAATTCTCAGTATTTCAGGTGGTCTTAATAGGAAATAGGGCCACTGCAGTTTCCTCTAGCTCAGATGTGGCCCCCAAACCTGTGTGACTGGTGTTCTTTTACAAGGGGGGATTTGGACACAGGTACGGGGTGGGGGGTGCACCATGGGAGGCCTGGGGCGGATCCTCCCCAGGACTTCAGCCGAGCATGGGTCTTCTGATCCTCAACCCCTGGGAGCTGTGAGAGAATAGCCTTGTATTGCTTCAGTCACCCCATTTGTGTAGTTAATTACGCTTCCTACCACCTAGTAGGTTTCCAGGAGAAATGACTCAGGTGCCCAGGTGCGGACACCTCACCCTGGGGAAGCTCCTTGTTGGGGACATGTCCTTCTCCTGCCAGGGTGTCCTCAGGCCAGGGCAGAAACATGGAGTTCTGTTTGACTTTTTTTCAGCTGTTAAACACATGAAGTTACAGAAAGCCATTTCAGGATTCCCCCCTGCAAGTTACACAGCAAACATGTTACTGTTTACTTTCAACTTGTCCTTCTGATCTCGCATGATGCAAATCCCCAGAACCCAAAAAACCTTCTTTCTAAAACACTCCACGATTCGTGGCAGGAAAGGTCAGATTGTTTGAAAATGACTAATGATTAGTTTACGGTTCTTATAATACATGTTCTGTAACAATGGAATTAATCTTTAGAAGGAAAAATTAAAAGGTAGTTTGCTCCCAAGGGAGCTGTGCTGGGTTTGCACATTAGTTATGATGAGCGCTCATCGGGCCCCGAGCAGAGCCCCAGGGCGCCTCATTGTTTAATCAGGACGGGTGATATGGAGTTGATTAATCCTCTGCTTCCCTCTGACAGAGGCCGCGGCTGCTGCCGCCATCCTGGAAGAGCTTCTGCTGTGCGTGACGCCAGCCACTTGGCACTGCCAGGGCCTCTGGCCCCACTGCCGGCTCAGGAGGGGCTGGGCTGCATTCCCGTCCAGTCCTCCGCTTTGGCCCCTCCTCTGTGACCCCGTGCTGCCAGCTCTGACCCAAAAGGTAGCAAACCTAATGGCATCCAAAAGGTGGGGACGGGCATTTCCTCCTCCCTATGTGGGCACAGCTGTCCCCACTTTTGTGCCTGATGTCTTAGCCTGAAGGACAGACAACTGCCAGGCCTGAGAGCTTGCACAACTCTCACAGGGCCCTCCACCCTGTGGCTGAAAATGTCGTGATGTGGGTGCCGAGTGGAAGTGCTCACCTTTACAGGGGATGGAGGCTCGTGGTGGCCCGGGGCTGGGTGCACCTTGCTCCCCCCATGCAGATGCCCTAGGTAGCCAACAGAGCCTGGTTTTGGGCATCTGCTGCAGCCTGATCTTGAGCTTAAAGAAGTTAACCAAAAATGAGGCTGCTCCAGTGGCCATGCCCACAACATTCCGGATCCAGTCAAAACTACTGCTTTGCCCACTGAAAGAAAGTTATTTGACAGCCTGTAATCCTAACACTTGGGAGGCTGAGACGGGTTGATTGCCTGAGCTTATGGGTTCAAGGCCAGCCTAAGCCAGAGGGAGACCTCATTTCTAAAAAGAGCCGGGTGTTGTGGTGGGCACCTGTAGTCCCCCTGAGGGACTGAGGCTGAGGCAAGAGAATCACTTGAGCCCTTGAGTTTGAGGTTGCTGTGAGCTATGACACCACGGCGCTCTGCTGAGGGTGACAAAGTGAGACTCTGTCTCAAAAAAAAAAAAAAAAAAAAAGCAAACAAACTAAGAATGGTGGGGTGGGAGGGAGCCACTTTGTGCTGCCACCTGTCTCTGCACCCTATGCCCAGACCCCCTGGGAAGCCCCACTCCAGGAGCCCCTTACTGTCAGCCAGTCTGCATGTGGAGCAGGCACCCAATCCAGCCAGAAAACAGAGGCCTTTTAATCAAGATTTAATCAAGTCCTTGGAGAGTATAAAGAAGGGCTGGAGAGACAGTGTAATGCTCAGTTAGCACAGTGCCCTGCATCACCACACCTGGAGACTTGGAGTTGTATGGCCCATTTCTGGGTCCCCTACCCTCATCTGCACCGGGCATCTCACCCTTGGGACAGCCCCTTACCAGGGACACTGCCTTCCCCTGCCGGGGTGTCTTGGGGCCAAGACAGGAACGTTGCATTCTTTTTGTCTTTTTCAGCCGTTGAATACACAAAGTTGTATGTGATAAAAGGAAGTTATGTCAGCACCCCCCATGTAGTTACAGTGAAAACACGTTATTGTTTATTTTCAACTCATCTTTCTGAACTTGTACAATGCAAATCTCTACAGCCCCCAAAAAGCCTCTTTTGAAAATACTCTACAACTCATGGCAGGAAAGGTCAGATTGTTTGAAAATGACTAGTGATTAATTAGTCTCCTAATTGTGACTGTTGGAATAGTTATAAAGTGGTGGTTTTGCCAACTTCAAAATCTTATAACAAGGCAATAAGGAAAATTAATCTGAATTTGTTGGCACAATTCCTCACTAGCCTTAAAGAGAAATATAGCTTGCTATTCCAAAACCTGCTGTATGGCAAACAAGGAGAATTTACCAGTATTATTGAAGAGAAGAGAAATTTTTCTGTCACTTTACTTTGTAACACAAATAAAGAATCTTGGTGAGTACACTATTATAGCTATTTAGTAAAATTTATATTAGGAATGTTACTATTTATAAAATATATTATCTTTTAAAATGTTGCTTGTTTCATTTTATGAAAACAAAAAAGCCTCTTACAATAATAAAATACTCTGACAGTATCTTATGACAATATATGGAACTGAATATAGCATTATGCCGGGGACTGGCCTACCTCTGAATTTCTGAATATTAGCATATTAGTGATTGAAGGGCCTATTATTTTGTCTCAAGAGAAAATCTCTTAACATTTTCCCAGCAAATTTTGAAAAGATACATATTCAAGATAAATCTTCACCTTATTTTTGAAAGTAAAGTATAAATATAATAATTGAAAACCGGCTGAGATCCGCCTCCCCCTTTCCAGAGTTGAGCCAGTGCACAGTGATACCACGGTCTCTAAACTATACCTGTGAGCCTTCCTGGGACTCAGCATTCTGTCACCCCTGAAGACTAAAATCATTTCTATGCTATATGTTCTTCATATACTCTTATTTTCATTCACTCTGCATTTAATTCACTTTCATTAAAAAATAAAGGCAAATGGTTTAAATATTTGTAAGTGCCCATGCAGGGGCTGATGTGTGGTGCTGTGTGTGGGGCAGGGCTGCTGAATGGCGTCTTGACCTGCTTGTTGATAACTGGGTGTTTCCTGACTCGCCACGACTGCCACTATTTTCCTAAATTTAAATATTGGAAAATTGTGATAATGCTGCTTCTTCCTATGCTGGTGTTTGACTAATTAATATGCATCGTGTTCCGTCCTGTGGTTCCTTGTTGCAAAATACAAAGAAGGCACAATGTCTGTCAGAGTCCAGGGGCACACACCGGTTCTGGAAACTCCCAGCTGCAGTTTCCCATTGGCTGTATCCACTCAGCTTTGCCTCCCATCTACAAGGACTGGTCACTCAGCTTCACTCAGGCGTCTCGAAGAGCAGCCAGGGCTCCTTCCAGAATGCAGAGCTGTGGGCAGAACTGGGCCTGTTCTCTTGTGTCGCCAGTGCTGAGCTGGAGCTGTCCGAACACAGCGTACCTTCTAGACCTGTCTTTGCTCCTCCAACCATGCTGGAGGGAAATGCAGAGCACACAGAGGCGGTGGGACAACCTGCTGTCACCTGGGTGTCCCTGTGGGAGTGGGTGCCTTCACTGAAGGAAAGGATTAATAAGGCATTGCCTGTGGCTCATTGGGTAGGGTGCTGGCCCCATATGCTGAGGATGGCAGGTTCAAATCTGGCCCCAGCCAAACCGCAACAAAAAATAGCTGGGTGTTGTGGCAAGTGCCTGTAGTCCCAGCTACTCGGGAGGCTGAGGCAAGAGAATCGCTTAGGCTCAGGAGCTGGAGGTTGCTGTGTGCTGTGTGACGCCACGGCACTCTACCGAGGGTGATAAAGTGAGACTCCGTCTCTACAAAAAAAAAAAAGAAAGAAAAAAAGAAAGGGTTAACAGGAGCCTGGAGCCCTGTGATGGTTCATTCCACACTGACCTCCTGCATGGGCGTGTATGAGCTCTGGCCATTTTGGTCCAGTCAATACTGTGGCCTCCCTGCAAGGGCATGTCTGAGCCTGGGCTATGTCGATGGAGGCTCCAGCACAGACAAAGTCACTGTCCCCACACCACAGCAGCTCTCATAGGAACCCAAGTCTGCCCCACTCCAGTTGGAGGGCTGTGGACATCAGGCTTATTGGCTGAGACTTCACAGCAGGCTGTGAACAGAACTGCCCGCCTCCCTCAGAGGTGCCCTTATAGGCAGCAGGAATCCCAGGGAAGGTGCTGGTTCCCGGAGCGCCCACAGGAAAGTTTTCTGTGGAGGATTCTCCTGTAAGCTAGTGTCTGCTGCCTTCCCGCCGGGAGAGGTTGGGTGTGGCCCTGCCTTGAGATTGGCAGGGGGTCCCATGTAGCCATTCTGGTACGTGAATGAATCAGGACCAGTCTCAGCTCTGTCTGAGACTTCTCTGATGGCAGAGGTGACAGGATTCCTGCCTCATTCACAGCTCACAGGGCTTCCTTCTGACACTTCTTGTTAGGGCTCAGCCAGAGCTTTCCCAGTGGTATCTTCCGTGGTAAGGCCAGGTGTTAGAGGGGCACGGTGAGGGTTTGGGGGTGGTGTGGGGCTCCTCACCCACCACCATGTGATGTCCAGGGGCCTCTTCCCAAACGGTCCTGGAATCCCATAGGAAAGTGGCTTTGGGAGGGTTTCAGGAGCCCAGGGTCCTAATCATAGGCACAGCCTTTGTTTTAAGGGGCAGGGAGTACTCAGGGTGGAGGGTGGGGTTGTCTAGGGGCAAGCCAGGGCCTCAGGTGGTCCAGACCCAGAGACACAGGGAGGTGTGGGAGGTGGGATTGGGAGTGAGGGCCGCCACAGAGTCAATGGTGTGAAGGTCAAAGAACCATCCAGGGCCTCCAATGTGGAGGGTAGAAGTGTCCTTAGAGGCACAGATGGCCGAGCCAGGAGCCAGTTTCCTTTGGTCTTGAGATGTGATAGGCCATCCTAGTGGAGGCCGTGGGGAGAAGGGCGTTTGTCCTGAGATGTGATAGGCCATCCTGGTGGAGCCCCTAGTAGTTGGCCTTGCAAGTGGACATTCCGGCGTGATGTGGGAACTTTTCAGAACTGAGCCGTCTACACATGTCTTGTCCTTGATGCTGGCCTCAGAGGCTTAACACAGCCTTCCCAGGTGTAGGCCAGACCCCTCTGGGTCTTATCATCTCGTGTGCTGCCATCTCTTCTGGCTTCCTTGGACTCCCTCCAGCCACAAGGCAAATTGGAAGTCTTGAGACTCTCTCAGAAGGGCCAAAACCCGGTGACAGGTCCCACCCAGCTTTGAGGGAGGTCGGAAGGTGGTTTTAGCTGCATGCTGGGAACATGGTGGATTTGGTGGGCGTCCTGCTGGTTCTTGCCACCGCTGAGGATGGCTACAAAGGGGTTAGGTGCTCCAAGAAAGAGGACAGCACTGCAGGGCATGCTGATGTCTGAAGTGCAGAGAAGGAAATTGTGGGATGTCCTGAGAAACAGCTGTGAGTAGAAGGACAGTGTGGGGCTGAGGTCACAGCGGTGAGGCCAAGAGAGGGCTCCAATGAGGGGGGAAAAGGTACCTGCCACACCGAGGTCAAGAGAGGGCAGATACATGTCCCTGTGTTCTAGAAGAAAGGCCTCTGGGAACTTGGGCCTGGACAGTGATGGCACAGCCCCTGCTCAGGCTCTGTGTTTGTTTACCTCCCCAGTTTGCTGTGGACCAAACAGAGTAAGTTAGAAAAGTGTTCTCATGTTTTCACAGCACTCAAGCTCTCAGCTTGCATAATTACAAGGGACAGAAGTTGAAATTTCATCTGTGCTGTATCCGCTTAAAAGGAGCCAGCATAGGAAGTAACAAGGAGCTGTGATTTGCACTTTGATACTTAAGTGAAATAAATTGATAGTTCCAAATGGGGGAAAAAAATGACCAGGTCTGCCCCCACAGACTTTAAATATTATCCAGGTTAGAAATTTCAGCAAAGGGGACAAAGATAAAATCTGTCATTAATTAATATATATTTTTAACACCTATGAAGGATTATAAAAATTGGCCTTATTAGTGCCTTGCTATAAATTGTTGCCATTAATATTGCTCATTTTGAGCTAAGACTTGAGCTTACTGTCTAAGAACCAGAGCTCTATAAATCACCAGCTTCTGCATGGACAGTCTCCTTTGAGAGGAACTGAGCATGAAGACCCCAGGATAGGTATGCTGAGCCCCGCACACTGTGTTCCTGAGGCCCCCAGGATAGGTATGCTGAGCCCCGCACACTGGGTTCCTGAGGCCCCCAGGATAGGTATGCTGAGCCCTGCACACTGGGTTCCTGAGGCCCCCAGGATAGGTATACTGAGCCCCGCACACTGCGTTCCACTCACTGGCTGATTTGACTCTCTGTTCTACATCCCAAGTGCTTAAAGCAGTCATAGCACATGGTAGATATTCAATGAATGTTGCATGCCTGGGAAAATGTGTTTGAATTATTTCGTTTGATTTTCTCAATCACCCTACAAAGCTGAGAAAGGACAAATAGTATCCTAATTTTATGTCGGATACTATGGATAACTATGATAACCATGATGAAGATGATTTGTCCACTGGGTAAATCACAAGGCTACTCCTTGAACTTGGGAGTCTCTGACTCTGAGGCAGGTGTCCTCTCCACCGACCTGATGCACCTGCCCAACAGCTTCTGTCACAACTGGGACTCTCAGACCCGCTTGCTCTGACAAACTGTGGCCATACAGCTATGAAAACCCTTCAGCGCAATTGCAGTGTTGCCTGTACCTCAACTGTGTTTGGAGCACACCTGTCATGTGAATAGGTGTGGATTTTATAAAGGGGAAGGTGCAGTGACGTCCATCTTGTTGTTTCTTTGCACCCAGGAGTATATTAAAGACAATGGAGGTTACGTTTATCAGATCTTTGTGTGGGGACCCCAAACCTCTCCCTGGCCCTGGGACCTGGGTGTCAGCAGCTGCTGTGGAAGCTGCGCCCTTCTCCTCTTAGGTCTTTGTGCCTCAGGCTTGTCTTCAAGAGAGAAACATCATCATCCAAAATATTTACAAGTCTCCATACCGAGTATGTGTGTGAAGGCACGCTCCTCTCCGTGGGAATGTACAATCTGGGACGAGGATCACAGCCACGAAGGCGACATGGGCTAGTCTGCTGGGAGAGCCCTGTGTTTCCCGCTCTGCATAACTGACAATGACTTTGAGTAGCATCCGCGCAGTTTGGTTCCAGAGCCCTGTGCTTCTTAGTTCTCTGCAGAACCTGGAACCAACTGCTTTTCCAACAAAACATTCTTTCCTTCCTTATTTCATTATCTGAGGGTCACCTGTTTTCATTTCCTAGGGCTACTGTGGCAAAGTGCCACCACCTGGGTGGCTTACACCTGCAGAAATGTGTTCTCTCACTGCTGGAGGCCGGAAGTTCACACTCTCAGGAGCCTCTAGGAGAAACTTTCGGTGCCTCAGCCAGCATGGGCTGGCCCTGTCGCCCCAGGTTTCTGTTAGCCTGAGAGGTAACGCTCTGACCTTTGTCCCCATCCTCTCACTGTGTCCAAACTTCCCTTTTCTTATGAGGTCACAGTCACATTGGAAGGGGCCCACCCTACACCTGTGTGGTCTCATTTTATCTAATTACATCTGCAGCAACTGCATTTCAAGTACGTCACAGTGTGAGTGCTGGGGGAGGGCCTCTGAGTATCTTCCTGGGGGACACAATTCCACCTACTACAGTGCGTGGTCCAAAGAGAGCGATAGGACACAGTTTCTGGCCACTTGGGCTGGGCTCTGGCCAGTGAACACTGACCCATCGGCGCGGCTGTTCAATCACCCAGAGCAGACGGTTGGCACTCAGCTAGGAGGAGGGTGCTGTCCACAGCTCCCACAGCCCAGACACAGTGCCCGTCAGCAGGTGGGACGCTCCTTCCGGCCTGCCCAGGCTGAGCGTGGCTGGAGAGCGCCCTGGCTGGAGAGGAAAGTAAGGACAGGGGTGCTGTGGGCACAGCCTCTGCCTCAGTAAGTTCCACTCAGCTTGGTGAAGAGTTGGGCACCATTTTCTTGTGAAGGGACGGGCAGAGAGACTGGTGGGCTCGGGTCTGGCCTGGCCCTTACATAAGTGTGAGAGATGGTCTGCAATCGCCTTCAGAGGACTGGGAAGCGCAGTCATGTGGAACAGGCCCCTGGTGAGAAGCCCCCTGCCACACTCAATGTGGGTGGGAGCACGGCCTGGTTCCCTCCACCCCCCACCTGCAGTCTACGTCAGGGGAGATTAGCCAACCGCAAGGCGGGAGCTGTGCTCACCTGCTCTCTATGGGGTCTCTGAAGGGGGCAGGCAGGGGCCCAGATGACCAGCTCAGAGGCCTTACTGTGAGGTAGAAATGGGCTGTGATCCTTACCAAAAACATTGGCATTTGGATCAGGGAACGTTGCTGCTTTGTAACCAGTTGTATCTCCCCCAGAACATTTGCAAAGTGGCTGGAGATGAAAGTTGCTGAATTGTCCCACACTGCTTCCCTTATTTAATCTTGAGACTTGTTTATTTGGGGAGAGGAGTCAAGACCTTAGCACTGAGCTGAGCCTGGGGGCTCACCTCTCCCCAGTCTCTCTCCACCCCGGGTGGCCACTCTGGCTTCCAGTCTCTCTTTCTTTGTGTAAAGTTTTCTTTTCCTTTGATGACTTTAACTTAGCAACAAAAGTCTAAAAGCTGCGTGACATTGCACAGAAGGGATTTTTACACATATCTGGAGTTGCTTTCATAGTGACAAGCGTCCCGGGAGTGGCAGTGCCTGCGAAACAGCACCAGTCCTGGCGGAAGCCGGTTCTGGGCTCAGACAACAGGTTTTCTGGTCCCTTTTTTCACCTTCCTGAATCACTATTACTAATCACATGACTTTGTCTCATAGCATCTCATATTTGACATGTTTTTTTTAAAACAGGACTTTATTTGTGCTTTGAATACCCCTCAGCTAGACTCACGTGAAGTTCCGTGCTATTGCACCATTTTTTTGTAAGAACTTGGTCCTTCACCAGGGTGCCCTGCACATGTGTGTGGCAGAAGTCCCCTGTTTGCGGTGATCCTGGGGGCTGCGGGGCAGGGCCCCCCGCATTTGGGCTGCAGCTGCTGGCTGCAGTCAGCCCGAGAAAGTCTCTTTATGGCAAGGTGAGTGACAATCAGAAACAGTGAGGAAAATTCCTGCGCGAAGTAGACCAAGGAGTCTCCGGCATTCTCAGTATGAAGACAAGTAAACGTTCAGGAAAGGGCCGCTGAGGGGCCTGTTAGTGTGTGTGGGGGGTGACATCAGTGCTCAAGGGTCCACTCTGTTTCAAAATTGCCACTGACATGTCGGGGACAATAAAGCCATGACGTCTCCTTCCCGGCAGGTAACACTGTAAATAAATCTCCAAACCACAAGGTGAAAATTTGCAAGTCAGACTCTCTCATTCGTGTGCATGTGCACCCACTACAATAAAAACTCTCCCCCACCCCTTCTCTCTCTCACAGGCACTACGACAAAAGACTTTATTAATAGGTCTTGGCAAAGTTCACAGTATTCAGGTAGAAAGACCCTGAGCACACACTAATGTTTTGAGTCTTTGTTTCCTGGGGTTGAGGTCTGTGTCTGGGGCAGGTGCAAAGCCCGAAGGAGGCAGAATCTGATCTTGGTGGCTCCTGAGTTGTCTTAGCCTCTTAGAAGTGAAACACTCTTTATGTTGACTTAAAAACAAATGTTTGGTCTCCATTTTTAAAAACAGAATAGCACCATTTTAGATTGCTTAAACTCTCCCCACTAGATTTAATGGGAGAAAAATATTTCTAGATTCGAATGTCCTTATGGCAGATGACCTAGTGGCTCCTGGGCTTGGCTGTGAGCACGGCTGTGTGAGACCCAGGGTTCCGAGGACCACTCGTCCCCTGCGTCCCCTTCCGTTGTTTTCTTTCCTTTTTCTCCACTCCCAAGGGGACTGGAGTGGATTTTGGTTCGCATAAAAGTGTACAGTGTTAACTAGGTGACATATGGGTGGGGGGACATTCCTGCTTGTCCACTGCAGCCGGGGGTGGGGGGGGGCGTGTTTCCATAGCAATAAGAAGCAAAAGTGCTCCGCGCAGCCTAATTGGTATGCATCCCCAGCTCAGGCTCATTGTGCTTGTGCTAATGACAGGGTTGTCTCAGTAATAAGGATGGTGCACTGGAGAAATTTGCTGCCTTGGTACATTTTTCCCTGGCAGAAACGACTCAGAGACTGTAGCAGGCAGGAGAGTGACTGACAGGCTCAAGGGGCTGCTCGGCGGCGTACGGGGGAGGCTGGCACTCGGTGCCACATGCATATGCTGCCATTAGGCGCCAGCTTTGCGCTTTGTGTGATCCTGGGCCCGTGCCAGGAAGCCCACCTGCTGCAAGAATACTTGTAAAGCCCAACTCAAAAGTGATTGAAAAGCTACTAGAATAAACTGTAATAACACAGTAACACAGTGCTTCACAGATGGGACATAATTGCAAGCTAAAGTGTACAGCCTCTGCAGTAATGAAAACACGAGCCATTAAATTAAAATCACAAGGGAAAAAACGATAAAAGTCTGTTGATTTTTTTTTTTTAGTTTTATTGCAAAAACTTCAATTTTCTTGCCCTCATTAATCAAATACCATAAAACTATAGTGTTACTTTGTTCTGGTGGAGATTCAGGCAATTAAAATGATGAATGTTGATTAAAATGATGTAACTTTGGTTATTTACTTGCTGGGATAACTTAAACCCTCTGGAAGCAGAGCCACGAGGTGCTGAGAGACGTCCATCCGTGTGCAGATGGCTGAATTCACCCTGAAAGTTGGTGGGGCAGTTTGGCCATGTTTGTCTGAGGCAGAGGGTTCCACGGTGAACATGAACACACTGTAGGATCACACACTTCCTCCCAGAGCAGCCCAACCTTTCCCCTGAAATATTAGTAATTTTTATTTTTTTGGACAATTAAGAGAGACTTGTGTAGCTATGTAAGCACAGAGAGCCTTGCACGCCATCAATGCCTTGCAATTAGCATGGGCCAGCCCTCGGAACCGGCTGGCCTGTCAGGCCTTGTGGCAGCTGAAAGGGCTCAGCGGGGCTCTGGGACCCTGGCCTCTCCAGGCTTGGCCTGGGGATCGGCCCCCAGAGCGCATTGTTCCGCTCCTTTCTGTGGGTGGGCCCGTGAGGAGAAAGAAACGTTTGTGTCACCGTTGTCACCCAAGTAAACAGCCTTGAAAAGACTTTTTTTTCTTTTTTAATTATGCATTTTTTCAGCATTCCTCATGGCAAAGTGGAAGGATTCTCACCCATTCAAAAAAAGAAAAAAGAAAAAAAAAAAAAGGAAGAAAGAGAAACAAGCAAAGAAAACCAAAGTGAGGAGGGGGCAAACGTGTTTTCAGCCTGCCGGTGGGAGGGGCGTGTCCTCACGTCCCACAGGCAGGGAGCTCAGCGCTGACAGAGCAGGGTCTCCTCCCTGGCACGGACATTCGGGGGATTCCTCTAAACGCTGGGCGCTTCCTTTGCCCCAGGGAGGGTCCTGCTAGTCACCAGAGGTGCTCAAGGGCCGCCCACAGAATCAGCGCCCCTTCAGCAAACACCCTCTCCCGGTGAAGGCACCTTTGGCAGCTGCCTGTAAACTCAGGCGATTTGGGGGCAGGTTAGGAAAATGATAATAAACAGAAGCATACATCACTGCATGGTGCACAGCAGAAGATGGCCCACAGGTGCGCAGCAAGGAATAAGGGGACAATTTGAACTTTCCCTTGGTGCGATTTTTGTTCAGTGGGTGAGACCATTCTTCTGAAGAGCAAGACTTTCCTGAGACGCAGACACTGTGTGGGCACAGGTTGGCACAGTTGGGCAGCCAGGCCCAGGTCCAGACAGGTAGACCGAGGCAGGTGCTCCCCGCGGCTGCAGCCTGTAGTGTCTCCCCATGATGACTGCTGTCCTGTGAGCATCTCACGACCCACACTGAGTTCACAGTGACTCAGTTCATGCTGCCATCACACCCCCTGAACTGTGGGACCCTGACATGTGGACCTGGGATGTGGCGTTTGTGTCTTGTGCTGGGATAAGGTACAAACCTAATGTTACTGAGGTTCCCGGAGCTGCCCTGTGGTTCATTCTACCCCTATGCGTCTTCCTCAGTGGCTCAGCATGGCACCGCTGCCCGTTCCCAGGCCTGGTGCTCCCCAAGGCTGGCCACCTCACCAGCCCCACTGAGGGGCCCTGGCAGGCATCTGCAACAAGGCCCAGGCTGGCCACGTCTGTGAAATTTGGGGAAGGGACAGGAGGCGAAGGGCTAGCGTCGCTTGCTGCACTCTGTGTGAGCACAGCTGCCGTGCACCTTCTTAATTGTGATAAGAGTCGGTGAGTCGCTCCACATCTCACTGAGAGGCGTGGTTCACGGCAGTGTGCTCCCCAGTGCTGAGATAGGGCAGAATGTGGACCCGCCAAACCCCTAAAGTAGCACGCCCTTTGTCAGCCTGGAGGGAGAGCACTGCTCGTGTTCATGGCGTTTCTCTTTCCCTCAGGCAGACGACTGATTTACAGGAACGCGTGGCAAGTGTCTGTTTCAGTGGCTTTCTGTGGCAGACCATGTGTGTCTCCTCTGATTTCGGAGACGGTGTGAAACTTGTGCTTCTGTGGCAGTCCAGTGGGAGAACCCACCTGTTGTCACAGAGGCGACTGCTGAACCACAGCAAACGAAGCGCCTGAGACCAGGTCCATTGTTTCTCCCTGGGCTTTCCTGGGTGCTGTGGTGCAGCCTGGCCAGCTGGGCCATCCAGGGAGGCCCGATTTGGAATTGTACAAGGGAGCTCAAAAGGGCCAGAGTGGCTTGAGTGCGTGTGTGTTCCTGCACAGGCCAGTCATCATGTGAGTGGGTTAGAGCTGTTCCTTAAGGACCCTTGTAGGAGTCTGTTTCCTGCACAGAGGGGCAGGCCAGCACATCCCCACCTCCCAGATGACCACACTGGCGAGTCAGGGTGCCCCTGGCTGTCTCCGACTCTAACACTCACAAGGGCTGCCACCTTGTAGAGCCCTCTCTTGCTCTCGTGATGAGTCTCTGGTTTGACTCTGCCCTTCTTTCCTTTGTGTTCTCTCTAATTCCTGAGCCCCAGAGTAGTGGGACTGCTCGATACACTGCTGGCAGCCAAGGTGGCTTGCTGAAATTAAGGCATTTGTGTTGCAATGAAAGTTTACGGCTGTGGAACAATTAAACAGCGTCTCCCCTTCACATACGACACCTTCATCTTTGGCCAATCTTTTTCTCTGTGTCTTAATACGGTACAGTAAAAGCAAAGTGGCAGTTTCATGTCTGAAGGGTCAGACATGGCAGATGCTGTGTGGAGCTGGGATTGGCGGCTGTGACACTGGTCTCTGGAAGGACTGCTCAGCCTCGTGGATACAGGCTCAGCTGTGGTATTTTTCTTGTTTTCACCAACTTGCCATCTTAGGGCAACAAAGGAATTGAGGGAATCGTTAAGAGGCTAGAACTGGAGCTGTTGCCAAACGCAGCCCCTCAGGTGTCCATAAAAACCCGACTCAAGGCAGCTAGGTCTGTCACTCCCAGTCTCATGGGGTCTAGACTTTAGAACATAGTTTGTAGACAGATTCTGCTGTTTCTTGGATTTGTTGGGGCAGACAGCTTTAGCTGGGCTGTGCCTTAGGCTTTGTTCTTTCAAGGCAGGCTCCGCTTGACCTCAGAAATCAGCACCCACTCTCTGCTTCAGGCCCCTCAGACTGATGTAGTGGCTCATGCCCAGGCTCTGCCCCTTCCCCCTGTCCTGGCTTCCCCCTTAGCAGTTTTCCCACATCTTTATCTGTGTAGACCCTCCTGAGACTAAGGGTATTCAGTGAGTCTAGACTTCCCTGGCACTTTGATGAGAAAACTTCCTATGCTCACTGCAGGGCACTAGACTCCTGTAACAGCACGGCGGGTTCATTTCCCCCAGCCAGCTAGGGACAGCCTGTGTTCCTACCACTGGCAGGTTCTGCTTGGAATCACTACTGAAGCAAGGTCAGCTCAGAGACACACCTTGAGGCCTTGGTGGTAAGGTGCATGTGGAAAGCTAATCTGAGAAGCTGTGTTTGGGGGAGGTGATGCCCGAGGAGGGTTAGCCGTGAGCTCGTGACCCCTGTGGAGCACCCTGGCTGTCCTCTGATGACTTGAAAACCCATGGAACATCCTGGCTATCCACTTAGACCCCTGTGAAACATCGTGGTTATCCATGTGTGACACCTGTGGGACACCCTGGCTGTCCACTGGTGACCCCCTGGAATACCCTGGCTGTCCACTGGTGACCCCCATGGAACATCCTGGCTGTCCACTTGTGATCCTTATGGAACTCCATGGCTGTCCACTGGTGACCCCCCTGGAACACCCTGGCTGTCCACTGGTGACCCCTTTGGAACACCCTGGCTGTGTTCCAGTGCACTGAAGCTTAATTCTGGTTCCTTCTTCCTGGTAGCAATTTCAGTTTTGTTCTCAGCTCAAGGTCACAATCCACTTAAGTAATAATGTTGGGCCACAATAGATCCCATTAAATCTTTAAGTCATCCCCACCCTCTGTGGCTCTACCACCAATGTGTTCAGTTGCAATAGCTCCTGGCAGGACCCACGCCAGCCTGGCCTATGGGCATCATCCTCAAAGGGAAGGTCACCCCTCAGTGACCCCCAAGGAACATCCACTTATGAAGGATGGAACCCTCCCCTCGCTCCATATTTTTACAATTCTACCAGAAAAGTGGAAGAAAGGAAAGCTTTGGGGCCCCAATCACCCCATTTCACAAGTTTAGCAGTTTGGTAAGGGAAGGGTCTGAAGGTCCTGGAACCACTGTGCATTTTGTTAAAAAGCAGACGCCTGCCCTTCATCCCTTGGCTGAGCAGACTGTGACCCTGAGATTGGTAGCGCCAACTTGCCGTCTCAGTAACGTGAGCGTGTGCATGGGTGTGTATGTGTATGTGTGCATGTGTGTGTGTGCTGGTCAGTGCCAGCACAGAAGCTCTTCTGAGGTGGTATGCCCACAAGCATCACAAAGTCACAAGTCACATTAGTGGAATTCATCACAAAATGAAGAAAAATTCTTTCTTTGCAACTCCGCCACCCCTGCACTGTGCTGTCTGTTGCAGGTTGGGTTCCCAGGTAGATCTGAGCAGGAGCTCTGTGTGAAGGTCGGGGCAGAGGGCAGGCAAGCTGTGATGCTGCTGTGCTGAGGCCTGCAGATGGGAGTGCCCTGAAAGGGAAGGGTCAGGCAGGGCAGTGGAGTAACCTTGGGAAGCGTATCAGTTTCTTGGGGTTGCTGTAATAAAATACAACAAACTGGGTCACTTGAGGCCCCAGGAATTCATTTTCTCCTAGTTCTGGATGCCAGAAGTCTGCGATAAGAGTGTCAGCATGGCCACATTCCCTCTAGAGCATCTAGAAGACAGGCCTCCTTGTCTTCCCTGCCATCTTGGGTTTGCCAGCCCCCTGGAGTCTCGTGTCTGGTAGAGCCCTCACTCCAGCATCACATGCTGTCTTCCTCTGTGTGTGTTGGTGTCTTCATGAGGCCTTTCCATGAGGACACGCACTGTGCTGGGTTAGTGTCCTCACCTCTCCTGCATAACTTCATCCTTACGTGGTAGCATCTGTGAAGCCCATCTCCAAACATGTTCCTATTCTGAGCTGCTGGAGAACATGGGATTGGGGGGCACATTGTTCTACCTGGCTTTGAGGGGCAGCTTCCTTTGGTGGGTGCAACACTTGTGGAGTATTTCCGCTGTGAGTCCCTGGTGGGCATCTCCCTGAGCAGTGGCCTTAGGGTACTAGTCCTGGTGGATGGGTCTTGTTGGCCCCCAGGGTCAGTCCTGCTCCTCTTGTCCTGGCTTCCCCAGCTTCCCACAGTAAGCTCCATCTGGGAAAAGATAACAGAAGACCAAAGGTGCAGTGCCTCTCTCTACCAGTGGAGCCTGTAGACCACTGACTTCTCTTTATGCCTTTCCTTGGTCAAGTCAAAGGTCAGGTTAGATCAGGATTTAGCAGAGATGAGCACATGCCCCAGAAAAGTGAGGCCTGATATGTGCAAAAGCTGTCCCTAAATCAGTGCATCCTGAAAGAGCAGAGTATCTTGGGGTCTGTGACGTTCACACTCAATTCTAGAACAGAAAGAGCTGTGCCTGTGAATGTTGATGGCTTCATGACTGGAGAGCCACCAGAAGTAGTCTGGTGGAACCAGGTAACTGTTGCTAGGCAGTGGTCTGCACCTGCTGGTTTGGCCGCCCTCTGCATCTGAGCTCAAGACCGAGGGAGGCAGCCAAATGCAGCAGGATGTTACAAGGGCCTCATGGGGCAAATGGAACATCTCCCTGCTTTGTTCTTCTTACCCCTCCCTCCTTGATGAGAGCCAAGGCAGATACAAGGTGCTGGCCACTTCTGGGCCCGTTGCATTATATAAATATCTTACTATTTTATAGGCATGATGTTATAAGTGGCATCAAATGCATTTAGATCCTCTGAGAATACTCAAAGGACACTGCTTGGGATGCCACTATAATGTAGGAACATCTCTTGTCCCCTCTACATTCCTCCTGATTACTTTGTACCTTTGCACATTGCCAGAGTGAAGTCAGGAAAGTAAGACATAAAGAACTGTGTTCTATGAAGAACACTGACCTAGGAAGAGCTGTGTTCTGTGAAACTGTGAACCACAGAGATTTGTGATCCATGAGGAGCTATGACCATGAAGAGCTGTGGCCTATGAAAAGCTATGATTTAGAAAGATCTGTGATCCATGGCAAGCTAGGGTTCATGAATATATATGATTTATGAGATCTATGATCAGTGAAGATCTATAATCCATGAGGAGCTATGATCTATGAAGGTCTATGATTGAGGAAGAGCTGCAGCCCGCAAGGGGCTATGATCCGTGAAGGTATGTGTTCTGTAAAGATCTGCGGTTCATGGAGTGAAGCTCTGTGTTCTGTAAAGATTTGTGGTTTGTGGAGAGCTGTAACCCCTCAGGAGCTGTGAATCATGAGGAACTGATTCGTGAAGGTCTGTGACCCACGAAGAAACATCTATCATACATGAGGCTCTATGACTGGCAGGTGCAGGGGTTCATGCCTGTGATACCAGCATTCTAGGAGGCCGGGGCAGATGGATTGCTTGAGCTTAGGAGTTCAAACCAGCCTGAGCAAGAGTGAGACCCTATCTCTACTAAAAACAGAAAAACTAGCCAGGCATCATGGCGGTGCCTACTCCCAGCTACTTGGGAGGCTGAGTTTGAGGTTGCTATGAACTATGATGATACCATGGCCCTCTACCCCGGGTGGCAGAATGGGATTCTGTCTCAAAACAAAACAAAACAACAATGATCTTTGAAGATCTGTGACCTGTGAAGATCTATAGTCTATGAAAATATATGACATGTGAAGATCTATGGTCTCTGAAGATCTCTGACCCGTGAAGAGCAATGGTCATGAAGATCCATAATCTATGACATGCTGGGAAGCATGAATACCTTATGATCTAAATGTGGGTGTGGGTCAGATCTGAGAGATTCAACAGTGGGGTTGGGCTGCAGGTTATTAAGCAGCCAATGAGTCTGAGCGATGCAACGGTGAGGGCTGCAGGACTTGGCCTTGCTCAGACAGATGAAGCTCAGAGACCATTGAGTTCATCTGAGAGGCAGATGCAGGGGCTGGATCTTGGTGTCCTTATAAGGAGGGGAGAAACAGAACCCCACATGAAGACACAGACACAGAGGAGGAGGGCGCCGTGCAGTGGTGGCAGCAGAATTGGGTGATGCAGCTGCAAGTCTGGGAACACCACTGTTGGTGGAGATGTCGGAAGCTGGAGGGAGCGTCCCTCCGCCAGTGCCTTGATTTAGGACTCTGGCTCCCAGAACGATGAGATCATCTATTTGCACTTAGCTCAGCCACCCAGTTTGTGGTGTTCATTACAGCATCCCCCACAAACAGCCATTCAGATTCCTAGGATGCAGGGGTCTGTGGAAAAGGGGCAGGAATTCTGCGAGAGCTTATAGGTTGGTTCTGCAGGGCTCTGGCGAGTAGCCAGAGGGGCCTGTGTGCACGTGGGAGGGATGAACTGGAAAGAACGGCAAGGCTACATCCCTGGGTGTGGGGTACTGGCGCCCTCTTAGGGTCCAGTTCTTTCCTCCAGAAGGCTCTGGGGAGCCCACTGAGCTCTGGAAGCAGTGAAGTGTCACATCCTCTGCCCCACTGAACACTTTCTCTCCAATAATCCATGCTCCAAGGGCAGAGCAGCAATTTATTTTTCTTTCTTGGCTGCAATTAGGCCTCCAGCCATGGAGCTGCACTCCTGCCGCTGCCCCCGTCACCACGGAAGACAATGAGGACGTGCTCCAAGCGAAAGTTGCCAATGGCCGCACCGTTGGGCAGGGCTTTATGTGGCACTCAGCCTGGGGCAGGGAGGCCCTGCTTTCTCCAGCAAGACATGCATCTGAATGTGAAATGTCATTAGAGCCTCCTTCCTCTAGCACTGCTTCTTTTTAGAATAACAAAAACACATCAGTGGTAAGTTTCAGTGTTATTTTTAATAAAAGAAAACCCTTTAATTTACATATATTTAAGGCTAAGTAAATGAAAATGCATTATATTACCACTGTTCTATTGAATAGCGAGCCCAGAGGGCTTAGAACAGTTTGCTTTTCAAACCTTGTACACCCCCAGCTGAAGTCTGCTGCTGGGACGAGGGAGGGGCCCGATGGCATTGATTGTCAGGGGCCACATTGGGGTGTCTTATGAGTAGGGCTAGAAATTCCCCGGTTGGAGTCTTTAGGGGACAAATGGATTCTGTGCAAAGCTACTGCCCGAGGCATGGTCATTGGAGCAGCAGCCTGCAGGGGCCCAGGCCCTGTCCGAAGCAGGTGGCTGTGGTGGCACCTGACGCTTGGAGGGCAGGCTTTCAACCCTGCCTGTCCAACACTGTGGCCAGGAAAGCTAGAGAGTTATACACATGTGAATGCTCACCAGACGCCACAAGGGCACACACGTGCACGTGCAAACACACTTCAGTGTACACACAGAAAAACATGAATGCACACATGCACATGTACCCACTTACGCACTGCACATGCAGACACACACACAGAGACGTTCATTCTTGCACTCACAAACATATACACAAATGCGTAACCACATGCCAACGTGTACATACACAAACATGCATGCACACTCACACAGGCATGTGCGCACACAAACACACATGCACACATGCATAGTCCTTTCCCTATATTTTATTAGAAAAAAATATCCCTGTGATCATTTAAAATTCAGTTTCCCCAGCTCCCACAGAGTGTTGTGGGGGGATGTGCCCAGCACTGGCCCCCATGGGAGCCCTAGCGGAAGGTCAGTCCCTTAATAGACACTTGCTCTGCGCTGTGACTTTAGTGGTGCCACGTGTTCCTTTCCAAGAAAAATACTCTTTCCCCAGAGGCCTCTGCAGAAAGAAGAGGCTTCCTCTCCTGGGTTCCGGCTGTGGAGCAGAAGAAACAGCCTCCACGGGCCGGGGCTTCCTCTAGTTGCCTCGCAGGGGAAGAGCCTCCCCTTATTTCACTCCTGTGAAGGGCTGTGATCAGGGCTTTTGTGCCAGGACAAAAAGGGCAAGGCAAGCAGCAGTGACCAGCAGAGCAGGGCCCTGAGGGAATAGCCAGTCACCTGGAACTCGGGAGGGGCTAGGTGGCCCCAGCAAAGGCAGGACGATCCTTGGCCTCTCGGTGACATTACTGCCTCCTGCAAGGACACCCTCTTTTCTCTCTGTTTCTGTTTTCCCCAGTTAATCAGGTGACTTGAAAAGAAGCTAGATAAGGGTATTGTTTGCATTGACAACATCCTGATGATACTGTCGGAGGAGATTGGGGGAAATGTCGCCTTTCTGAACCAATAGAGTCATTAGGGAGACCTCTCATCACCTCAGCATCTAGGTTAATTACCACAGCAAACCTAGGAATGGCAGCTATAATTTTTCTCCAGAAAGTACTGCTATTTTTACTCTTGCAGCAATAAAGTATCCATGAAAGTGCTGCAAAGGGCCCCATTTTATGGTAAGACAGTGTGATAATTTTAGCAGAACAGCTATCTGTGCTCCTGTCTGAATGGCACTGTCCTTGTACATTTGATTAAATTTGGGCTGCAAGTTACAAACTGGTCAGATGAAATCCATCCTGGCCTCCTGACAGTGCCTCCACTGTCCCGAGCAGGAAGGGACTGTCTTCTGCAACATCTCTTGAACTGGAGATGGATCTGCTCTGGGGGTGGCATCTGCCTGGGCCACCTTGGACCACTGTGTATGGGAATTGACCAAGAGCACGAGTCAACATGCTTCTGGCTTTCATCTAACATCAAAATTATGGCAAGGAATGTTCTTGACAGAATTTGAATGGTTGCTTTATCTTGGACCACTGGTTCTCTACCTTCCTAATGCCACAATGTATTTTCATTGTTACAAACCGGTCATGACCCACAGGTTGAGAACCACTGTCTTAGACGATTACAAACCTAAGTGACTCTTGTGATGCTTAAAAAAAAAAAAGAACTTGGAAAGGATGTGATCTGTTTGCATTGACAGGCCAGCAGTGTGTGCTGTGTATATGTTGAAATTTCTTATGGAAGAACAGATTTTTTTAATTGTAATAACATCTCTTTCTTTTTTGTTGTTTCTAAACCAGACAAAACTTAAAATGACTGATTCGCAGTCCACCAGGGTGCCCATTGGAGAGATGGTATAACTCATGTTGAAGGACCCTCCTTCTGTTCTCTTTGAAGAAAGCTTGCCCTTTAGTTTTGATTATGGATTTAGTGTACCAATGATAGGTTTTGAGCATGGATTTGGCACACCATTCAAAATCTCTCAAAACTCAAAGGGGTTGTGAAGAGTTACAGGTGAATGGGTCTTTCTCTCTCCCTGTGGTCTGCCCTGCTGTCCACCCTTCTTGATTTCCATGCTGGCTGGCAGCGTGTGTGTGAACTCACCTGCCGTGGAGCTCTGTGGCCTGCAGCTCCTCTGGGGTGGGCAGGGCAGGAAGAGGAAGAACAGGCCTTGCAGCACCAGCGCCAGCTCTTTGCACAGGGTCACTACCCATGGAGAAAGAAAGGGCCAGGCCTCCCAGGGAGCTCTGTTGGGCTTCCCAGGTGTGCAGAGAATGGAGGCAGAGACATGTGGACGCAGCCCCTCTTACTCTTTCAGGTGCCCCTTCTGCCTCTCTGGATCTGGTACTGTGTGGACGTGTGCTGTGATTCTATAGATACACACTACGTATAGAATACTATGTGAGCCTCTCCTGAAGGGTGTGAGCGCAGGGAGTCAGGATCACCCCCTGTGTGCCCCGGCAACCAGAGGGTAACTCGGTGTCTGGCGCACAGATACCTGCTGCAAAAAGGGTGAGGATGTCCTACTGGGTTGATGCCAGAATGTTCTTTGAGGGCATCCAACCATGAAGGTTTTACACTTTGAGGCAGGCAATTGATCAGGATGTTTTTGTTTTGCTTTTAAGGAAATTATCTTATTAGAGATTTGTGGGGCTATCTTTCAAACCAAAGGTGAGGCATTCTTTTAAACGCATCCTTGAGTTATAAAAAGGGTTGCATTTGGGGTAAGCTAGCCTGGATTAGTGAGCGAAGCCCCTGTTCAGCTTCCCTTGGGGGGGCACATCGTGACTGTCAGAAGCATGACAGATAGAACTGTCAAAAGTACGTGAAATCAGCTATGCAAATGGGGAAACAGAAGTCACAGTTCCCTTTGTTCTATGACAGGGTAAAAATTTCAAATTTTTCATCAAAGGAAATAAAATACCAGTCCTTTACACATCTAAGTAACCAGGGCCTGCCCCTCCCCCTGCCTTTAACCAGCATTTAGACGTGTGGTGGCAGTTAATTGCTCTGGATCAGAACACCAAATGGCAGGGTTAATGCCCAGGGTCTCTGGGCCTCTGCAGGGCCTGCAGACACACCCTCCCTGATCTTGTCATCGAAGCAGGGTTGGTGGAGGTGGGGCTGCGGATGGGAGCCACAGCCTGCTCCCTGGACGTCAGCCTGAGAAGCCTTGTCCAAGGTCCTGTATCCCCTTCCCATCCAGCCCATGGGGCCCCTGGCAGCACTTAGCCGCCAGCCTGCCCATTGTCCCTTAGCACCAAACTGGAGTCCCAGACACCCAAGCAGCTGCCATGGTCCTCCAGCAAGCCCAGTACTAGGGGCACTAATGCCTACAGAAGCATTCTGAGCAGGGTCATCAGTTCTTACAGCATACTCAGGGTGGCATCACTGAGGACAGCTGACCCTTGAATGAGGCAGGGCTGGGCGTCCCACACAGTCAAAAGTTTACATCACTTTTGACTACCCCAAACTTAACTGCTAATAATCTGTTGTTGGTCAGAAGCCTTACTACCCACAAATACACATGTTACTATTTTGCATGTTATGTTTATATTATATTGTGAATTCCTACAGTAAGGCAAGCTGGAGGAAGGAAAATGTCATTAAGAAAATCATAAGGAAGAAACCCATTGCTGTTCGCTAGGTGGGCATGGAGCACCCTGACAGCCTTTGCCCTGAGGTTCTCAGAAGAGGTGACAGGAGGTCGTCCTCCTCTTGCCCAGAAGAGCTCGTGCAGGTCAATGCCTGCCCAGCCCTAGGCCCTGCCCTCCTTGATGGCCGAGGGCCCAAGGCACAAAACAGAAGCCTCTGCTTTCATCCTCACAGCAGGGCCACCTAGCCTGCACCTCCTGCCTGGCCACCTGTCCCATGCAACGAAACACAGCGGAGTGGGCAACCCGTCTGCTGAGCCAGGTTTGTAGACAAGGGTGGAGACTTCCAGGAGACAGCATGTGTCCGGCACCCTCAGAACTATTGGCCCTACAGGGCTGTGGGTGCCCTGGACAAAGCCCTGACCTTGCCCACAGGGCCTCAGGCCTTCCAGGGCACAGCTGAGTGTCGTTACAAGATCATTATTCAGAGGGGACGTGGAGGCTGAGTCTGCAGCTGCACAGATGTTGGATAATTACCAGAGCCAATTCCTCCACACAGATGTCGCCACTTGTGTCCTTTGTGGGGAGGAGGAGAATGGCTGGGGCTCATCCTCTCAGAAGAGTAAACGAAGCTTACTTGCTGGAGGAAGTCAGCCACTCAGCTCATGCTTTATTCCACACACAGGGGTCTGGTAGTCATGGAGGGCAGGGCTTGGTGAATGCCTCTCCTCTCATGGAACTTCCAGGAGGTCATGCTTTTACAGAGTGTGGCCCAAAGGTCATCTATATCACAGTCCTCAGGAGATGCTTCATAAAGCAGGAACCTGACCTCCCGCTCAGACCAGCCAAATTAGACCCTGTGGAGGTGGTGCCAGGAGTCTGCAAACTCCCTAGAGTGCTTCAACATGCCAGTGCCCAGGAGGGAGCTTCTAGCCAGGGATGACTGTAGGCCTATGTGCTGGGTGGCTGTCTAGATGGCCAGGTGGGTCTTGGCTGGGTGGGTAATGGCATCAGAATCTGCTGGCAATGCCCAGTCACCTGAAGCCTGTGAAGATGGGACAGAGGGTTCCCAGGTATCCTACACCCGGTCCCCAGGTTGCTGAAACCTGGCATTAGTATGATATATTTGATATAACTAATGAGCCTGTTTCGACACTTTATTACTAACAAAATCCATGAGGTTTGAATTTCCTTCTGTTTATGTAACCATCCTTTTCTATTTTAGGATGCTGTGTGCTTGGCCTGAAAACTCTGTGCTGGTTGAGTTGCCAGGCACTGTGCCCAAGTCCCCCCCATGTTGTCAGACTCTACATCCTCAAGAGCTCTGGCTCAGGGATACTGAGGGATGTTCACACAGGTGAAAACTTGATAGCCCTCAGGTCAGTGTTCTTAGCCCTGTGCTACTGCTGACACTGGGAAGGGAGGTGACCATCAAGGCAAAGGCATGATCCAAGTGTTGGGGCCCAACGTGAGCCCCCCAGTGTGGAATCTCTAGTGTGAGACACCCTGTATGAGACCACAGTGTGGGGTCTCAGGGTGAGTCCCCCAGTGTGAGTCCCCCAGTGTGAGACCCCCAGAGTGAGACCCCAGTGTGAGACCCCCAGAGTGACACCCAACTGTGAGAGCCCCAGTGTGAGACCCCTAGTGTAAGAACCCCAGAGTGAGATACCCCCACTGTGAGTCCCCAGTGTGAGCCCCCAGTGTGAGACCCTAGTGTGAGACCCCCAGAGTGAGACCCTACTGTGAGAGCCCCAGTGTGAGACCCCTAGTGTAAGAACCCCAGAGTGAGATACCCCCAATGTGAGTCTCCAGTGTGAGCCCCCCAGTGTGAGATCCCAGTGTGAGACCCCCAGAGTGAGACCCTATTGTGAGAGCCCCAGTGTGAGACCCCCAGAGTGAGATACCCCCAATGTGAGTCTCCAGTGTGAGCCCCCCAGTGTGAGATCCCAGTGTGAGACCCCCAGAGTGAGACCCTACTGTGAGAGCCCTAGTGTGAGACCCCCCAGTGTGAGATCCCCCTAGTGTGAGTCCCCCAGTGTGAGACCCCAGTATGAGATCCCCCCCAGTGTGAGTACCCAGTGTTTAATCTCTAGTGTGAGACCCCCCTATATGAGAACACAGTATGGGGTCTCAGGGTGAGTCCCCCAGTGTGAGTCCCCCAGTGTGAGCTCCCAGTGTGAGACCCTAGAGTGAGACCCCCAGTGTGAGACCCAAGCATGAGATCCCCCCAGTGTGAATCCCCCAGTGTGAGACTCCAGTGTGAGATCCCCCAGTGTGAGTCTTCAGTGTGACATCCCTCAGTGTGAGACCCAAGTGTGAGACCCCCAGTGTGAGACCCCAGTGTGAGACCCCAGCATGAGATCCCCTCAGTTGGAGTCCCCCAGTGTGAGTCCCCCAGTGTGAGACCCCAGTGTAAGTCCCCAGTGTGAGTCCCCCAGTGTGAGATCCCCCAGTGAGACCCCAGTGTGAGATCCCTCAGTGTGAGACCCCAGCATGAGATCCCCCCAGTTGAAACCCCAGTGTGAGAGACCCCCACTGTGAGTCCCCGAGTGTGGGATTCCCCCTAGTGTGAGATCCCCCTAGTGTGAGTTCCCCAGGGTGAGACACCAGTGTGAGTCCCCAGTGAGAGTCCCCAGTGTGAGATCTCCTAGTGTGAGACCCTAGTGTGAGATCCCTCTAGTGTGAGTCCCCCAGTGTAAGACCCCATTGTGAGTTCCCCAGTGTGAGACCCCAATGTGAGTCCCCCAGTGTGAGTCCCCAGTGTGAGGTCACCCCAGTGTGAGTCCCCTCGTGTGAGACCCCAGTGTGAGATCCCCTAGTGTGAGTCCCCAGTGTGAGACCCCAGTGTGAGTCCCCAGTGTGAGTCCCCCAGTGTGAGTCCCCAGTATGAGGTCCCCCCAGTGTGAGTCCCCCAGTGTAAGCCCCCCAGTGTGAGATACCCAGTGTGAGACCCGCCACTGTGAGACCCCCCAGTGTGAGTTCCCCAGTGTGAGATTCCCCAGTGTGAGACCCCAGTGTGAGTGAGACCCCAGTGTGAGACTCCCAGTGTGGGACACCAGTGTGAGACTCCAGTGTGAATCCCACAGTGTGAGTTCCCCAGTGTGAGACCCCAGTGTGAGATTCCCCCCAGTGTGAGGGCCCAGTGTGTGTTCCCCAGTGTGAGACCCCTGATGCAAAACCCTCAGGGAAGAGTTTTGACACAGGATCCCCAGTGCAGCACCCATGAGGGCACCCCAAGATGGTTTCACAGAACGAGTTGTCAGAGGGTTGCGAGGACTTTACTCTCAGCCTGGCTGGTCAAAAGAATCAGAAAAAGAGAAGAGAATGCTGTATGAAAAAGCACTCAAATCGAGGGTTCTACCTGCAGATATGGATTTCCTACCACAGGTGGGGCGGGGGATCCAATTCATGGATAGTGCACTTGTTGACGTGCCGCACAGAACAGCAAGCAGTGGGGTTAGGATTGGCACACTGTGGGGTTAGGATAACTATGCTGTAGGATTATGATAACTATTCTGTGGGAGTTGGATAACCACGCCGTGGGAGTAGGATAACTGCGCCGTGGGAGTAGGATAACCGCGGCATGGGATTGGGATTGGCAATTGGATTGGACTGTGGATTGGGATTATCATACTGTGGGATTCGTGTTATCACAACGTGGATTAGGGTTGGCGCGCTATGGGACAGGTTAACTAAGTGGCATAGGATAACTATGCCATCACGGGCGCACCTTCAAAGTATGGCTATTCTGAGGCAGCACTTGTGTGGTCAGTCTTGGGTGTGAGCAAAGTCACCATCCCATAACTCTGCTCTGTACACACAGAAGAACTTTCCCACCCAAATGATAGACACCACTCCCCCACAACTGACATCAACTCAGTAGGGGCCACTGGGCTTCACACCCTGGGAAGGCCTGGCTCCAGGTTGGGTTCAGCCTAAAAAGTGTTACCAGGCTCCAAGCTCTGTGTGTTGGTTGAGTCCTGGGGTCCTGAGCCCACGGGACAGCCTGTCATAACATAGAGGAGGGGTCTCTACTGCCCACACTCACCCTCGGGCTGCATGCACTCCTCCCACTCCGGGTCCTAGTGGAAGGCAGGTCTGCAGGGTGTGCAGCCCCAGCTGCCACACAGGCAGCCCTAAGCCACAGGTGTGTCTACCTGCCGCCCATGTGTCTACCGGAATACTGGCAGCTCCATGCAGTTCCCACCAGGTACCCTCTGCCTTCCCAGGACCACAGTGGCATCTGCTGTTTGGGGACCTCCACCTCTGCAGCCAGGTGAGGGAGGCAGGGCCCCTGAGCTATCTGAGCCCAGACTTAGGGAGTCCTCCTACTGTTTAGAGCCTCTGGCCTCCAGGGACTAGGCAGGGTCCCCCAGACTGACAAGTCACCAGGAGCATGTGGCTTTGTTACCAGGCCTGGCCAGTCTGCCTGCTGAAGCCCCTTTTCATTGGGTCAGTGCTCCCCTGGGCACCCTCCTAGGCTGCTCCTTCCTCCTGACTTGTCCACCATATTCTAGTAGGCTGCCACCACAGATCCCCACGACCCGGGCATCAATCCACGCACATTTACTGCATCACAGCTCTGCAGGCTGAAGTGAGATCAAGGTGTCATGGGCAGGGCTGGTCTCCCAGAAGCCTCTCGTTGGGTTGCGATGGCATCTTCTCCCAGAGTCCTCATGAGGTCTTCCCTGGCTGTGTGTCTGGGCTCTAATCTCCTTTTATTAGGACACCCCAGACTAGCCCAATGACTAATGACGTCATTTCACCTTACTCACCTCTATAAAAAACCCATCTCCAAATGTACTTAGGGGCTTGGGAATTCAACACTTGAATTTTGGGGGGACACAACTCAGCCCACAGCAGTAGTCCTCCCTGTCCTAGTCCATTCGTGGTAGCAGGAAACACATCTTTAGGGCCCAAGAGGTGCTGTATTTTGCAGTGAGGCTGGAAGCCATGTGAGTCATTTAACACAGCACTTACTGGGGAGCTAAGCAGTCTTCCCCAACCACATTTTCCAGTAAGAATGTCACCTGCCAATTTCAAATATCTAAAAATAACCTCCATGTTATTGTTTTCTCTTTAGGTTTTCTGTACATTTTTGATAAACATCAAATTATGGTGAGAAACTAGAATTATTGAATGTTTTTATATTCAGAAAATTTTACTGAGGAATTTGGAGACCTCATTATTTAAAATCCATACACGCCTTCCCTGAGTGTGCTGGGATGGGCTTACGGCCATGGACCTGATGGCTGCCTTCTCTTCTCTCCGTGTCCCTGTGGCTTCCGCTCACAGCTACCTATCACCCCCTCCTGTCGATTTTGGGCTTGGAAACCCTTCTGACAATTACATACCCTGAGAAGGTTAATCTGCTTTTTTGTGATCTTGTCAGAAATGTGACAATATAATCTAGCTGTTGACTAAAACCTAATTCCAGTAACTTCTCTTGAGATGAGGCATGGCACTGCCTCTGCTTCCCGCCTGCCCCAGTTGCACCGTCTGAGATGATGGCACAATCAATTCCTAACCCTTTAGGGGCTTGGAACTGCTTTTACTGTTGACTGGTTGAGGTTGTCGTATATTGAGGGTGAAAGAAAAATGAATCGGGATTCTGTTTTAGGGACCTGTTCACCAGGAGGTGTCCTTGGCGGAAAGTGCGGCATGGGGCGCGCACCCTGGTTATCTGACTGCAGCCAGCCCTCTCCTTTCTGCTACCACACGTGGGTCAAATTGATGGCCCTTGAGTGACGTGGCTTTCCTCCTGACATCCCCAAAGTGGCTTTGTGTACCAGGCAAACTGACCAATTCTGAAAGTACTCAGTCTATTTTTTCTACCAAGAATGGTATTTTAGATCTTTTTCTTTAAAATAGTCACCAGGGTGGGGTTCCAGGATGACACAGAGGTGTATGTAGGAGATCTCTGAGGGAAGGTGTGGAGTCGGGCCAGGGAGGCCCCACCAGCCCGCAGAGAGCTTCGGAGCAGGTCACCATATGTGAGTTCACCTGTTTGTCCTTCTGCATCAGCAGGCCCAGAGGACCTTCCCCATGGGGAGGGCTGAGGAAGACAGGAGTGCCATAGTGGGGACACCCGATGTGGAAACCCCTGCCCAGACCCCCTGCCCAGCAGCTTACGGGTCTACCCTGGTGTGTCTGTGGGTGGCTTCCAGGTCACTTGGGGACCTGATGCACCTGGCCATCCTCAGCCCATGACAGACAGTCCTGGCTTCAGAACCCCGGTTCTGGGCTGAGGTCTTCCTGCTGGCTTGCTGCATCTCTGCCCTATGGGTGCCTCGAGTGTCCCAGGGTTTTCTATGCTACTGGCCCAGGGAGAGAGCTGCAGGCACTGTGCCAAGTACCCTGTCCTCCTCTAGGCCCTACCTGGAGCTGGTAGGAAATGCTAGAACCACATTCCCAAGGCCACAGTTGCTGCCTCCACCACCCAGAGGGGGACCCCTCCCAGGTGGCAGAAGATGTGGGGGGTGATGATTTTTATTTTCCATAGAGGCCATATCTCAGCCATACGCTACTCCCTGGGGTTCCTCTCTCGACCCAGGAGAGCTGGTGTCCTCTGTTCTGGCTCTGGCAGATGGATGGCCTCCATGCCCTCAGCGCAGCCAGCCAAGGCACTGCTGGATTTGGGCAGCAGGCGCTCAGGACAGCTTTGGGGGAAGGCCATGGAGGCCTTCACCCATGAGTGTGGCCTGTTTCTGCGCTTTGGGGACAGGAACAAATGCACCTTCCAGATGCCGCTTCCCAGGTACCTGACACCACAGGAACCTTTTCTGGTACAGATGCCACATTGGCTTAGTGGCTGTGTCAGGTCTCCTGGGGGGCCCACGAAGATATGGTGGAGCTGTGGAAGGGATGGCCCCTGACGCCCCTTAGAGGTTTCTGGAACACACTGTCACCTCTGATCTGCTTATCTACTGGGGAGGTGACTTCTGTCTGACCCTCTCTGCTCTAAGGATTCCCTTTCCATATGGCTGGGACCCATTAGGTCCATCTCAATTATTTGAGAGTGGCAGGTGTACATTTAGGGGCTGAGGACACAGCCACCATGCAGGGCTTCTGAGCTCTCACAAGGCCACCCCTATAAGGGGTCAAGGGACACCAGTGCCTACAGGGAATGTCTGTGCCCCTGCCCCTGTGCAGGCCCCCCACACATAGGTCCACTCTGACAAGGATTAGAGGGGGCTTACCATGACACATCGGAATTCATGAGAAGTAACTCCTTGCCATGTGAGTCACAGAGGTTCAGGGTACATTGGTCATGTGCTTGCCTTGCTGTGATGAATGTGACCTGGCAACTGGCCTTGAATGAGGCTGCTCTGACTACCTCACGACTGAACCCTGATGGATTCCGGTTGAACTTTTTTTCTTTTAATTAAACCCTTTAAGCTACTTAATTAGCACACACTTCCCACACCTGCCATCAGCTGATGTCGAGAATCGAGGTGCAGCTGCCCCAGGTCGCTGGGCAGGTGCTCTCATCACACTCTCCCAGTGCACATGGTCCCTGTCCTGCCAGTGCTGGTCCACCTACGTGGAGAGGACGCAGGAGAGACACGTCAGAGCTCTCGATGGCTGGCCACACTTTTCCTTTGTGTGATGACAGAGTGAGGGCCCAGGAGGGTCACGCTGTTCCTCTGTGGAATGACAGAGTGATGCTCCTGGCCGCATCAGGACCTTCCTGGGTGGGGACCCTCCTGTTTTTGCTCACAACCTGCTGCAGGACCCCTCCTTGCCAAGTGGTGCCACCCACCTTCTGTAGCTTTATGTTCTGGAAGCATTTTTTAGAAGTATCTTCACAATTGTTATGTTGTTTTTTTAAATTTTTTTTATTTTTACATATACATGTGTTAATTAGGCTTCCACTTTTTGCCTTCACAGAATTTAAAAGGCTTAAAATTTAATAACAATAAGAATGTTTAAGATAAGGACTAGAAACAGAAACCACATAAAGAATAAACAAAGATAAATACATTCAGAAAAGAAAACAGACGATTACTGCATCGAAATATTAAGCAATATTAGTAATAATAATGCCAAGAAAGTAACATTCACATTGTCAAATAAGACATTATAGAGTGCTTTGCTCTGAGGCTCAGCATG
>CAUYON010185674.1:0-11805 GCA_963573935.1 Arctocebus calabarensis
GGACCTGCATTCCAGGGAATGATACACCAGGACCTGCATTTTCGGGAATGATATACCATGATCTGACTTTCCCGGGAATGATACACCAGGACCTATATTCCCGAGAATGATACACCAAGACCTGCGTTCCCGGGATGATACACCAAGACCTGCATTCCCGGGATGATACACCAGGACCTACATTCCCGGGAATGATACACCAAGACCTGCATTCCTGGGGATGATACACCAGGATCTGCATTTTTGGGAATGATACACCGGGACCTGGCATTCCTGGGAATGATACACTGGGACCTGGTATTCCTGGAAATGATACACAGGGACCTGGCATTCCTGGGAATGATACACCAAGACCTGCATTCCTGGGAATGGTACACTGGGACCTGCACTTTCGGGAATGATACACCAACATCTGACTTTCCCAGGAATAATACAACTGGACCTGAATTCCTGGGAATGATATACCAGGACCTACATTCCCGGGAATGATACACCAAGACCTGCATTCCTGGAAATGATACACTGAGATCTACATTTTCGGGAATGATACACCAAGAACTGGCTTTCCTGATAATGATACATTGGGACCTGGTATTCCGGGAAATGATACACAGGGACCTGGCATTGCTGGGAATGATACACTAAGACCTGCATTCCTGGGAATGATACACCAAGACCTGCATTCTTAGGAATGATACACCAGGACCTGGCATTCCTGGGAATGATACACCAGAATCTGCATTTTCGGGAATGATACACCAGGGCCTACATTCCCGGGAATGATACACCAAGACCTGCATTCCTGGGAATGATACACCAGGATCTGCATTCCCGGGAATGATACACCAAGACCTGCATTCTTGGGAATGATATACCGGGACCTAGCACTCCTGGGCATGATACACCAGGATCTGCATTTTGGGGAATGATACACTGGGACCTAGCATTCCCAGGAATGATACGCCAGGACCTGCATTCCAGGGAAAGATACACTGTGACTTGGCATTCCCAGAAATGACACACCAGGACCTGCATTCCAGGGAATGTATAAATACGATGCTTATTGGCAGAATGATATCATGAGATAAACATTACCTAAATGAAGAAAAACAAAAAAAATGAAGAAAAATCCGTTATGTAAAGAGATAGCCTGTTCTGACCAGATTACCTACTATACAGATCTAGCATTTATGGATTTGGGAGGGAGCCTGGCTGGGTGGATAAATGGTATTAGTCACATAGTTATTTTCTACTTGTTTTATTAATAAAGAAGGAGGAAGCCTCTCAAACTGAACAATACTCAACTGAAAACACTATTTCACAACCATTATCACACATTCACTTGTTACTTGAAATCCAAAAACCATTATAGCATGAGATGAATGAGCATTCCTAGAACCCAGGTCAGATGGGCTGGCACCTCTCTGCAGAAGGATGCTGACTTTATGTTTGCCCCTTTCTAGTACCCCATGCATCATTGGTGATGTCTATGTTGAAAAAGATCCATGTTTCACTTGAGGCTGGCTTGATAATTTATCCCTTTTACGCACTGAAATAAGCATCTGCTACAAATAAATAGGAATTAGAAGCCAGAACTAACATTTCAAAAGTAAAAAGTAGATTTGAAAAGATGTTCATCTCTTTATTAGTGGAAATAACATAAATTCTACTAAATGTTGGTGAAACTACTCAGCATAAGTTAATTTATAAACATAATGATGAGAGATTCATGAGCAATAAAGACAAATAACAAATTATATTTGTTTATGTATGCATAAAATTTTAAATGCATAAAGTTGAAAAGTATAAAATCATACTGGTGAATATAATATATACATGATCTACCTCCTTATGATTTAATACAAAGAAAGCATAAAATCCGGCAAGCCTAGACAGGATACTGCCTAAAGAAAATATAAGCTCAAAACTAGTAGGAGAAAACAAGAGAATAACAAACAAAATATAGGATAGTGATTATCTCTCGGGCGAAGAAGGACTCTCAATTACAGAACACTGTGGTCCTCAGGAGAATGATTACGTTCCAGTTTTCATAACTGTAAAGGGCTCACAATTGTTTGTTCTCTTATCCCTTGGACCTGATATGTGTATGTTTGGGATACATGCATTATTTTGGTATTTTCTAAAATCACATTTTGAATAAATCTAAAGTGGCTCCCTTCAGGTAAGGGGACCAACAGAAAGAATATTTCTCAAATTTGGCATTTATTTTTTTAAAAGATTCTTTTTTCCTCCCTGTTTCTAAATGTTTGCCCTTATCTGGCTATATCCTCTAAAACAAAAGAAAATTTTTACTTTCAAGAATTATTTTCTGCCTCTTGCCAAATTCCTGGGAAATATGTCAAACTTTTCACTTTTTATAAACCTCAGAAAAAGTTTTTCTGACAAGTTTGAAAAAGTGGATTCTTTTCCCCTTGAAGCTATAACTAGACATATTTTCAAATCACCAAATATACTATTCTAGTATGTCAGCTCAGCAAAATTATATAGGAGTAATAATATAATTTAAAAATGTCCACAATGGTGCCTACTATGAGTAGAATATAAATCTTTAATTGCAAAATGTATATGTAATTATTGTTAGGTAGACTTTTTATATCTAAACATTGAAAGCTAATGTCCTGAAAAATGAAAATTGAATATAGACATGAGAAGAAAAGAGATTGCACTAGATTTTTAAATTTCTTTTATAGAAACTGAAAAACACTTATTTCATGCAAAAAGAAATAATAGTGTGCATATATATATACACACACAGTATACACATATACATCAATTTGCTAGTAATATAAACAATACTATCATAACCCCATCAAACTATTCTATAAATTGATATATTTGCAAAGTGTTTTAATAGACAAATGATAAACTGATTTTTCATTAGTATTTTTTAAGTGAGATAATTTTTATAGTCATGGATTTTAAAAATTTATTTTGATTTAAAATTTTTATTTCATACGAATCTAATTCCATAGGTTTTCTTATAACTAAACATTGATTTGGGCAATTAAAATATTAATTTTGAGCAAAATTATTTCCAAATAATTTCCATTTATCTTTCCTTTCCTCCCTTCTAGATTTCCGCTCTTACTTACTTATTCCTGTATCACTAATTTATGTGGTTTTTTCCACTTGTTTATTGGTTGATTGATTTGATTGAGTACTTATATTAATTCAAAACACAAAATAAAAATTTGTGTTCTTTTTTCATGATTTGTACATATGGTCACTTTCAAATGAATAGCCCTTATTGCCAAAAGTCCCTTGTGGTCAGTCTAAAAGGTTATTCTTGCAATTTTATGGCAATGAGTTTGGGTTCTGAGGACAACTTAGGTATGCACTATTGTTAGCGTGACTACATGAAATGAGGTGAAATTCCTGTATGGAATTGAACAGAGAAGTTACAAATATCATATTAGACAGACATTAAGAAGCAAGATAGATTTTTTTAATACATTTTGTTCAGAAAAACCAAATTATTTTCCAAGGACAATTTCACTGATGTATAACAGAAGCATGAAAGCAATCACCTACTGTGTGTGGGTGACTCTGACAGGGTCGTGAGAACAGAGAGGGGGATGGTATTTCCAATCAATAAATCAATCAGTCAGAAAGACCTTGGTGACATAGTGTGTTCTGAGCACAGTTCCTGCAATGACCTGAATCTGATGTCAAAAAAGAAATGAAAAATAACAAAAAAGAGGCTGGACTATTGATGATGTCAAAGCATTGAGCCAGGGTAGAACTGTATCAAAATTTACAATGTCCCTGCTTTGAAACCGCGTAGGGGAGAAGATGGCAGCAGGCCGCAACTGAGAAAGTTTTTGGAACACATTATTGTCAGGTAAACTTTTTAGCTATTCACATGCTGAGTTTTCAAAATGCTTATGGAAACATTCAGGAACAGTGATGAGTATATTCTCCAAAGGTCAAGGTCTAAAGAACTCAACAGATGATCAAAAGACTATTCAGAGTCAGCATTGAATGCACCCAAGTTCAAGTGGAACAAAGACCCAGAGTGCAGGACGGGGTGTGCTGGGGATGCTCCCCAACAGGAAGCATTGAGAGTTCATTGTGTGTGTTAGCTTCCCTGGGCTAAGTGATGATCAGACAGCTGGTAAAATGTTATTTTCGGGTGAAAAACCACCTGAACCCATGTGGGAAGGGATCATCCAGATACATTTAGGACCTGAACAGAACAGAAAATAGAGGAGGGATCCATTCTGTCCACCTAAGCAACCTTGTCTTTCCTCAGAGTATCACACCTGCAGGCACATGGTGTCCATCTACCCATCACTGATGGCGTTAATTCTGATTATCAGATCAATAGGTTATCAACTTTATCCACTATAGAATTATGACTTTTCTCTCAGGTAATTTGTAACCAATCCGTGGAAAGATACTTTAAAATCATGTCATCTCCTCATCAACATTTTGGCTACAATTTAGCATCAATTAAATGGGCTTTGCCTGAGACAATCTTCACGATGAGGTCACAGCACAATGTATTTCTATTTCAAGAATTCCTGAAGAATTCACTCATTGATACTCATATTCTATACCCCCAATATCTCCATTTTATTAAGATTTATTTATTTATTATAGCTTTAAACTCATGTATTTCAGATTTTTAAATAGTTTACAATTTATTATTTTATTGACTCTTTGTTTTGGCTATGTCCTATTTCCTAGTAGCATAACACCTTTTTGGGGTGGGGTGAGTTACATAAAATTACTTTCTGGCATAACAGAATAATCCACTATTATTATGTGTCTTCTCTGTCCTAGCCAGCTATTCAGCCATTTCTTCATTTCTCCAAGGAGTCTGGTCTAAACATTTTCTTTCAGTCACAGAATATCAGAAAATTGTTATGAAGTAGTTATACCTCATCACTTATCAATTCACAAAGACCCTTTCTAATACTGGAAAAGGAGGATCATCAAATGACCTGCTCTCATTTTTATAACAGGCTGTTCACAAATGTTTTTTATTATTTAATATGCTATTAAAAATTCATAGAATATCACATTCACTATCTTATTTTAAACTTGTAACAATTCTGACAATTTAATTTGTCAAGAAAAATGGCAAGTCACAGAAGTTATGAAGGGGCCAACACCATCTAAACCTGTAAAATTGTTTCAAATGTCAGCTGCTGTCAGGGGTAGTTTTATGCCTTTCTGCATTAAAATTTGTTATCAAACTGCACGAAATAAATATTGTTTTCATTATCACATTTTATGTGGAGATGCAGAAGGCAGTTGCATTTTGTCATTTGACTGTATTAGGAATTGTATAATAAACCACAGACACCATCGAGACATTAGCTCACACTGTTGGGTCCATTGATATTTGTCAGAACAAACTCTCAGGTAAGGAAAACCAGTTTATTCTTCTGGAAAGGCTCCTATTGTTTTTTGAAATAATCTCTATTAGGGTCATAGTTTTATTAACACAATGAAGCAACAATAGCATTTAAAACTAAAAATACTTTGGGAATCTTTTCCACTGAGCTAATAGACTTTGTCGCATAAGTGGCAGAGAGATGGCAGCAGCTTCTCACTACGCCACCTGTGCCCCGCAGACGGTGGAACCCAACACAACCACTGTGGGCGAAATCAACTGTGTCTGGGAGCTGACTGTGCGAATCAATTTAAATTACTGGTGTGCCATTATAGACTGTGATACTTTATGTACACTAAAAAAAGCTTTAAAAAAATCCTTACAGGTTAATCAATTTAAATTTGTAAAAGACAATTGTAAATTGAGCTGCAATAAACAGTCTAGTGCAAATGTCCTAATGATAAAATGTTTTTTTTTTCTTCTGAATAGATGCCTAGTAATGGTATTGTAGGATCCTAATTATTTGGACCCTCAATGAACCTGAAGCAATTAAAAAAAAATGAAAGGAAAAGAAAGGAAGGAAGGAGGGAGATTAGGAAGGACTGAAGGAAGGAAGGAAGGATGTTAGGACTGGTGGGTGGGCGGTAGGTATGGAGGGGGGAGGGAGAGAGGAAGAAGAAAGAAAGAGAGGGAAGGAAGGAGAAAAAAAGAGAGAAAGAGGAAGGAAGGAAGGAAGGAAGGGATGGATGAAGGGAAAGAAGGGAAAGAAAGAATTAAAAGACATTGAGAGCAAACCAGAAATTGAAGAGTTTTATAACACCGTGAGTCAATTTAAATTACATCATGAAAGACATAGGGGGATGCTAATAAAATTTGAGAATGGGAATAACAAAAAACAAATTTGTAAATGAAATGAATTAGCATATAAACAGATCTCTTCACTTCCCTGTTTGTGGCAGTGCTAGTCACAGTAGCTGAAATGCAGAATCAAAGTAAGTGTCCACCAATGAACAAACACATAAGGCAAATACAGTATCTAGAAACAATGGGATACTCTTCAGTTTTTTAAATGGAAGGAAATCTTGTCATCTGAGGCAACGTGGATGAATGTGGAAGACATTATATTAAGTGAAATAAACCACAGACATAAAGACAAATACCATGAGATCGCACACATAATAGTTGGAGCGATGTTCATCAAACGATACAAAATTTTAGTTAGAAAACATGAGTAAGTTAAAGAGCCCTATTGTAAAACTTGGTGACTATAATGAATAACATTAGTGTTATCTTCTTGAAAATGCAAAGTGAGTAGATTTTAAATGTTCTCAGCACAAAAATGAGAAGTCCTTGAGGTGATGCCTAGATTAATTACCTCTAGTCTGCAGAGTATGCCGTCTAAACAGCATGCACATTATTAACATTTACAGTATTTCTGTCAATTAAAAATTCATTAATTATAAAAAGAAAATATTGAGTGTGACACTGGAAAAAAGACTAAAAATTTCAAAGACGTCAGGTTTTGTAAAGTACAACTGATATTTTCTTTCATTTTTAAATGTAATTTGTTTGAATCTACCAAATCTCAGTTTTCAAATGAAAGTAAAAATGAGTAGGAATAGTAAATAAAAATGTGAAAAATAGGAGCCATGGGGGGAATTTTGGCACTCTATCAGTAACAGTGCAGAAATTTCCCTGTTCCTGGTAAAACTTGACCCTACAGTGCACTTGCCCCTGAGAGAACACAGCGGCTCCACCACTGCCGTCCTGAGAACCCTCAGAACCGAGCTCACTCTCCTTGGGGATCATGTCAGTTAAAAGGAGCCCAAGTGTGCTGGTCGCTCTTTATGACCCACATGGCTAAATGCTGTGCACCCTTCACACCTCCTCAGCTGCCAGAAATCTCTCACTTTCCTCCCAGGAAATCAGTCCCCAGCATCCTCACCCACTTCTGTGAATTTGCAGTTTGCAATGACTGAATTCTGCTTCCCCCCTGGATACCAGTCATTGCTCTTTTCCTGGCTCATCCTTCTTAACTAGACCTGTGGAATTTAAAGGTTCTCCTTCCAGTCCATGCTCCCTCTTATAAAAGCACACGGCTGTTAATTCAGACCACCTGTACCAGTGTGACCACCCAGCAGATGGGTCAGTGCAGGGCGCTGTCCTGTGCCCCGGCTCTCCTCCTGCAGTAACTGTGTGATGCAGTAAGCCTGTGTTTCCAACCTTTCATTCTAGCAGCCTTCCAAACTTGTGGCTTCTCATTTCCTTCAGTTCTTTAATGAGTGTGTTTCCCACCCAACTTCACACAGTCATGCTCAGGGCCACACACTTCGGCTTTTACTGTTAATACTAACGACCTCTCATAATCCCAGTAGCAAACACTGCACTTTCTATTCATCAACTGCTCATCTTCCAGCAAACTATTCTGAGAGCCTACCACCATCGGCTATTCAATTCCACCAGAAACGCCAGTCTACGTTTTTCATTGTTATACCTATCCTATCCTGTATTCCCAAATTCCCAACCTTGAATAATGCTGGGGCGTCATCATACTCACTCCCACCTGTTATAGACACTTCCTTTCATACCACCTAAACTGTTTCACTTCTGGATCCCTTACCTTGCTCTCCTGGATAAACCACAACTCTCATAAATAAAATGATCTGCCTTGGGGAACAAGTACAAAACCACAGTGACCGCTCTCCCTCTCAATTCACAGTCAATGATTCCAGCAGACACTCAATGTCCCTGGCAACCAGGCTATCCTTCCATGGCATTTCCTTTCTCATACTCTGCTAAATAATAAATTATTCCAGACTTTCTGTAAGTCTTATTTGAATTGGCAATTATGTTACTTATTTCACTAACAATTTGAAGCATTTTAAGAGGAGTTCTGGGAAGTAACTAACCGTCTGCTTTGAGCTTTGTTTTGAGGTTTGGTCACACCTAAGAACTTTCTAGAACATAGGGCCTGTCCTGTTTCCTCTGCCAGTGTCTATTTACTCCAACTTTGCCACAAAGAGATTCTCTCACCTCTAGAAATTTTTAATAGGAAAACAGGACATCCCAGGTAACATGTTTTAAGACACTCATGCCCTGATTTTTCTGGGGTTTTTGTTATTGTTATTTTGGTAACTTGCTTGGAGTCCAAATATAAACTCTTTTTTTCTTGTAATGAGAAGCTGTTGATGATTCATTATTTACTTTCCAGTTAGGAAGGGCAGAGATGCTAAACAGCCCAGATCCTTGAGGCCTGGGCACACAGGGCATTCATGAGACTCAGGCAGCTTCACAAGGGCTTATGGTAATCACCCTGTCCCGCCATGAGTTCTGATCACATTGCACACAGCGGTTTACTGATGGAGGATGAGCAGGATAGGGAAGGGGTCCCTTCTGGGCTGCAGGCTTGCAGAGACCACTGAAGGCTGAAGCAGGAACAGAAGAAAAACCCTCCAGCACTCACTCTAGTGTCTAGAAACAGATGGTCATAATAGTGCAGGACTACGGGAACATGCTCCCTCAGTTAAGCTGAAGATATTATGGAAATTAAACAGAAACCAGCTCAGCTACTGGTTAGGTTGCCGCAAGCTCCCACATTAAAAGCCCAACACACTCAGGACCTACACATAAGAAACTGATGTATTTCCTACCGTGCCGGGGAGGCAACTTAAAAAAACCTCCCTTATGCATGAATCTACAGAAAGTATTGATCTCAGAGTATGCTATAGAGTTAAACCAAAACAATTTCTTATGGTGCGTATATTATACTATTCGTGTACATATGTATACACTATGTGTATTTATTTTTAACTTGTCGTATTTAATTATACACAGTAACTATATGTTTAAAGTATGACTTAATGTAGGGCGTTTCAATTACATCATATGCATTTAGTTATGGAACACTATTTGCTTTTATTTTTTCATTTTAATTTTAGAGTATGCAATTAAATATATTTCAGATATTGCAAAGGGTTAGCAGAAGATGGTGCACCCATAATAAAAAGGGTAATTAAGATCATGGTATCCAGAGGTGGCAATTCAGGTATATAGCATTCTTTAAATTATTTGAGGATATGTATTATAATTGGTATACATCACAAAATGTATTATTTAAAAATATTTTTAATGTTACCCACAGTGCATAGCCCTATAGTACAAAGAAAATATATGTCTCATGACTTAAAAAGATGTGAGGATATAATTCTCACTCTATGCCTATTTGCCATTTTTGCTACATACAGATATAAAATAAATAACAAATATATAATTAATTAATTATCATAAAGATAAACCATTCACTGTTCTCAAGTTTTCAAAGTGCATTCAATTTTTTTTCCCAGTGCTTGAGGCAACCTATTTATTTCCATAAAAATATATACAATGTGTGATGTTCAACTTATGTCTGTTCTTCAGCTTCGAGATAAGAAAAATGAGAGGCAAACATTTAGCAGTGTTCTGGAAATAGTCAATTGTGAATTGCTTTTAAATTACTTAGTGAACATAAGAAATATGTTTTCTTTATATTGTTCAAAATATAAAATTTATATTAAAATATTTCCAAAATAACCTGTCAGAAAGACTTCCTCATAGATATTCTTCCTCTTGCCCATTTATTTTATAGAATTCTATTCACCTCCCTCTTTCTCTAGAAATTATTTGAGAATAAAACTCAAAATAATACCTCTCCTTTTTTAAAAGTTGAAAGTGAGCTAACTCATTTCTAAGTTATTTTAGAAGTTCTGTTTTTGAACTAATATGTTAAGTAGTTTTGTATCTTTTTTGCGATATTATAGTATACCTACCCTGCCCATTTGAAATCGTGTTGATTTATTCATTATTATAGATTTAGTCTAAAGTTTTTCTCTAACACTTAATGAACTTCAATTTTCAAACTAATTTACAAGCTATCACACATTAATGATGCTTTGGGGGGGGTTTATCTGCTTCAACACTCTTGTCTTCTTAGTTTAGAACATCTCTGAATTACATTCTCACCTGTTTAAGTATAGTCATGCAAACTTTTGAGCATTATTTTATGTGTTATGAAGTATTTAAGATCAAACATTTTCATTTTGAATAAGAAGCAAATCTACCAAAGTCATTTCCTTTTCCCCCCTGCATTTTTCTTTTTTTAAAATTAACCAGTTTGATGAAAGTATTTCAAATTGTACCTAAGAATAGCATATAATTGCATTAATGTACACAGCTATGATTTAATACAAATAAGTAAATAAGTTAAGGAACTGATATTTTAAATGCTTGTTCTTCAAATTTTAAAAAAAGTGAAATATTCTCAAAGGCACAATTCATAGTCTTCATTGAGTCAAGTTCTTTTTGTCAAATAGAATAACAAAAAATATTAATTGAGCCATAAAGGTGTGTTACTAATGTACATGAGAATGACATTGAGGGTGGTGGATATTTCTTTTCTGTGCTTTATGTGAAAATGCATTACAAACCTGTTGTGCCTAATTAATTTCCCCAAGTTGCAAAGTTTGTACTATAGGAAACATTCATTATCTGTGGCAGCCACAGTTTAATCTGAATACTAATCTGAAAATATCAAAAGAAAAAGAAATCAATTATATTTGCTTATACATCATGTAGTTGGAAAGTGTGTGTTTGACCAAGTATACTCGGAAAGATCATTTTCATTACTTTATCAAAATGTTATATATCCTGCATTTATCAGCTTGTTTTTATATATTTCAGTAACAAATTCATTATAGGTAATTTCAGTTATTCTATTACCAAATATCATTATAATGTTATTGATTTATACAAAATGAATTCACTTTTAGGCTCTCTGGATAGTATTTCGATTGGCTGTATGTTAAAATTGTCTTACAGAAACATTGCACAACAAAGTTTCACACACACCATGTCATTTGGACTCAACAAATCATTCCTCTAAATTATGCAAGGATCAAAACTTCTTTTGAAACCTTAAAACAAATTAGTGTTTTAAAGTTTTCTCATCATTTCATTTTAGGATTACCAATTACATATACTGTAGTGTTCATACTAATTTGTCACAGCCCACCGCTGCCACTGCTTATCAGGGTTCAGAACTGGCCAAGTCTCAGGCCCTGCTTAACTAGATTCTGGACCCAGACAGCTAATCTACCTTGCTCAGAAATAATTTCTCTTAGGTACCTGAGGGCTATCTACTTCAGCAGAAGAGAGAGAGTCTTATAGGTGGTAAAGCAGTCTTAGAATAGATAGATCTTAGACTTCAGCAGAGCTTGGTGATCTTCAGCAGAGAGTTGCCACACTGGTGTTCTGCTGGGAGGAGAGGAGACAGAGTCAGAGTGAGTCCCTGACAGAATGCACATGCTTTCTGACTGCCTTCTCCTCCAGCCTAATATAAGGCTGCTCTCGTGCTTCTCAATACCACAGGTGTAGAGACTGCCAGTTCACCACTGCTCTCATCTCGTGAG
>CAUYON010185675.1:0-22269 GCA_963573935.1 Arctocebus calabarensis
ATCAAAAATACAGAAAGATCATAGTAAACGAGAAAATATCATGAACGGTATGTCAATCAGGTTGATAAAATATCTCAGATTGCATGTGAAGCCCCCACACTGTACCCTATGGTTGAACTAATGTACACAGCTATGATTCAAAAAAATAAAATAAAATATTATGAAAAAAAAAAAGAAAGTCATTGCGTTTTGTTGAATCCATTCAGGGTGGGATTTTAAGTCTGTGATGAGGTCTGGATGGCACAATTAGAATGTCCTGGTCTGTTCCAGCTATGTAACAAAATATCATAAAATGGACAGCTTACAAATAACAGAATTTCTCACAGTTCTGGAGGATGGAAAGTCCCAGAACAGGGTGCCAACACTGTCAAGTTTTAGTGAGGACTCTTCTTTCAAGTTACAGACAGCTGACTTCTTGCTGTGTCCTTGCATATTGGAAGGGTGAATGAGCTCCCATGGGCCTCTTTTATAAGTGAATGAATCCCATTCATGAGAGCTCTGGCCTCATGTATTTCTCATCTCCCCACTTCTTAATACTATCAAATTGGGGATTGGGTTTCAGCATATAAATATGCGGAAAACACAAGCATTCAGATCACAGCACAGAATTTCAAATCTTTTGGCCTGATTTTCTCTTAGGATTCACCTAAGCTCATTATATGAAAAGTCTTTGTTTAACATCTCCCTTCTCCTCTGTTTTCCTCCAGGTTTTGACAACATTGAGCAAGCCCTTCTTTAATTTCTCTTTTTTCCCTTTATATCCATAACAACAGTTGTCTTCCTTCTTTTATCTCTCAATGATTCTTCTCTCACCTCTGGTAAGGCCATCTTTCTAAGGTGCACATGAAGAAGTTACCTAAATTCCCTGGTTCTCAATTTCATCATCTATAAAATGAAGATAATAATCATTCCTAAAAGAATCATGAACATTTGGTGGTCAACAAATATTAAGTATATTGGTTTAGTGTAAACATTTCACAGCATCCTATCTTTGGTGCTCCCTCCCTTCATCATTTTTGCAAATGAGAATAAAATCTTTATCCTAAGCCCTCATGTCTCTCCAGAAATCCATATCAATATTTTCAATTTGCATATCATGCCTCACCCTTGATAAGTAGACAACCCATGTTTATTAAGCCCTCTTCTCCCTTGTCAAAATGAACTTCTGTTCAAGTCTTACTTTTCTCTATTAATATTATTCCAAAATCCCAGCCAATTGGGCTCAACTCATTAGTTATCTTTTACTCCCTTAAGTCAAAGTCATCTATCCACTACTAATTCTTTATCCAAACTATCTCTTGTACCCAGAATTATATAAAAAATATAAAACATCATAACCAAGTGTTATTTATATGAACATGAAAATGAAACAATGTAATTCACCACATTGACAGCCAAAAAGCACATACAATAAGCTAATAGCCAATATTATAGTTAATGTTGAAATTCTAGCTGCTTTCTCCCAAAATAGGAAATAAAGAAAGGATTTTTTTGTTTTACAACTTCATTGCATCATTTCACTACAGCCACAGCAGTAAGAAAAATAAATAAAAGTCATAAAGATTATTAATAAGTGAAACTCTCATTTTTCTCTGATGACACAAAGAATTTTATAGAAATGTTTTTTGACAGCAACAACTATTCTGATTTTTAAATAAAATTAAACAGGCAATGTAAAACTCAATCACATCTCTATATTCAACCACCATATACAACAATAAAGCATTAATTCAACTCAAAGAGGACCAACTTTCTATGTGTAGGAAAAGCCAAATCTTAACCCCTTACCTCACAACATACACAAAACCACCTGAGATGGATTATAGACCTAAATATAATAGCCATAACCAGAAAGCTTATAGGAAAAAAAAAATGGAAGCATATATTCACAACCTAGACAAGACACAGAAAATACAAACTATAAAAGAAAAAAATAATAATACATTAGCTCACATCAAAATTAAAATATTCTGCTCATCAAAAAGAAAATTAAGCCCGGGGGGAAATATTTGCAGTGCATATACCTGACAAAGCACCAATATCTTTTGGAGCTATAGGCCAATTTATAAAGAATTCCTGCAAATCAACAATTAAGAAGTCAAAACTCATAAGAAAAGAGGTGAACAGATTTCTCTCAAAAAAAGATGTTAGAATGGGCAATGACCACAGGAAAAGGTAATCAGCATCATTTAGTCACCATAAAAATGCAAATTAAAACCATAATGAGAAATCATTTCATACTCACCAGAATGGTTAAAGAAAAAAATGTAAAAAGTGAGAATATAGAGAAATTAAAATTCTCATATATTGCCATTGGTGATTATAAAATGGAGCAAGTAATTCGAAAAACTTGTTTAGAAATATTTCACAAAGTTAGCTATTCATCTCTCTACCCTAGGACCCAATAATTTCATTCTTATGTATCTATATGAAAACAAACATCTATAAAAAGAATTGAATTTGGTGGGGTGGCGCATGCCTATAGACCCAGCTACTCAGAATAATAAAGTGGGAAGATGCTTGAACCCAGGAGTTTAATACTAACAGGGGGCAAAACATTACAAAACCCTCATCTCTTAAAAAAAAATTGTATAAATGTATTCACAACATATTCACTCATAATGGTCAATAACAGAAAATAATGCAGGCATTGATGAACAGGAGAATGAATAAACAAATTACATATATTAATCCATTGGAATACAACTCATGAAGAAAGGAACAACATGGATGAATTTCAAAAACATTACATTGAGCGAAAGAAACTAAACACTGACACACACAAAAAGATAGTCACTGTATCATTCCATTTATATAAAGTTTAAGAATAGGCACTCCTAATATACCATGATAAAACACAGAAGCTACTTGCCCTAGAGGCAGGAGTGAGGGCAACTGATTAGAAAGGAGTATAAGGAAACTTTCTGGGGTGATGGCAATGCTCTGTATCTTGCTTTGAGTGAGGTTATACCTACATATATAATTGTCAGAGTTCATCAAACTATATACTTGAGATGTGTGTATTTGATTCTTCAATTGGGGGAAAAAGGATGCTTCATCAGAAAACATTAAGAAAACCCCAAAAACCAACACAAGTAACATAATTACTTAGAAAGAATATGTAGACATATTCGTAGACATTCGTCTTCATACGTAGACACAAGTAACATAATTACGTAGAAAATCAGTATGTCTATAGATCTACCTAATAGTTTTTTCAAAGATAATCTTTTCAAGTATTTTTGAAGTGTAAAAATAATTTTATTTTCAATTGTAAGTAAATGAATCCAGCCTTGTGAGCACATCAGAGCAGAGAAACAGGGGAAGTCAGTAGCATTTCAATAAAACATTTCAGTGACTATAAATGAAAAATAAATTGTTTCACAATCTGGAGAATTTTAGGACATCAAAGAATCCAAAGAAGCAAAGGCGAAAAGATCAAACACAGGATGCAGAACTAACAGACATGACTTATGGGTTAATAAATAAGCTGAATAAAAACAAACTCAACAAAGGGCTGGAAAGCCTGCAGCTTCCAAGTCATTACCACACTGAGCAGAAACACATGCAATATGTAATCAGCCCTATCTCACACTGGGAGCAAGGTCTCCTTGATTACAATGGATACTCTCCACTTGCAGGCAGAGTTCCCAGAAAATAAGCTAAATAAAGGTGTGCAGCAGGCAAAGGGAAAGTAACCTGACTTACTCTACCCAGACAATACTTATTTTCAGTAAACAAAATGAAAGTTCTGTCTTTATCTTACCTACTCAATATCATTCTTCCCACAATAAAAGACTGACCACTTAGCTAATGCCAAGGCAAAATGTAAATTCACATAAAAGGGTTGCATTTATACTTTTATTTTCAAGTCTCAAGACACCAGTTTTAAAAGTGAAATGATCATTTCAGCCAGGTTATTAATCTCAAATTAGTAATTGAAAAAAAAAGTGCTTGAATACCCCTAAGTCAATCCAACTTCACCTTTCTTGCGTTTGCAAATGGAAAGCCAGAATTAGCAAACACTTTGGAGGATTAAACCTGTGCTAAAATACAGACTCTCTGCTAACCAATAATTATCTTTTCTTTGGAACAGCAGCTCTCAACAATTTTCTATCCCTGACTCACCTATGGCTTATTAGAACAAACCAAGAGTCTCCTATTCTATCTATCCATCTGGCCTTCATGTACACCCTCTAGGCTCCATACCCTTTCCTAAAGCCACATGTCCTACCTGAATACTCTTTCATAAATATTTCCACATGAATTTTCTACTCCTTCCTCTCTGCAATGAATGAGGAAGCTGAGAAGTGTATAACTCACTCACATGGAGAAATAGGCAATGAACAAAGTCTATGGAGCAGGAGGAAGAGTAGCCCAATTTTGCTTACACTCTCTCCCAATGTTACATATATACACATATAATAATATAATACACACATATATATCTGGTATTGTTCTTATACATACATACTTACATGATACGTTGGCTTTAATTTAAATACGATCATCCTCATGTTACTTACCTTAATGGTTACTTAACTTTCCCCCCCACACACACATTATCATTATAACATCTAAGAAAACATTTCAATAATGACAGCACCAAGGAATAGAGTCAAGATGGAATTTCTGGCATTAATAGTTTTCTTCAAAGGTTAACAAAATAAGCAAAGCTAAACTAAACTACAATAAAATAGAGAGGGATCTTAAGTTGATCAGATCAGGGATATGTAGAAAGAAATTTGTTTTTCATTCATTGAATGACCAAGTGTATTTACATTAGAGAATTCACAGTGGTATAGAAACAAGTATATTTTGTAATGAAGTTTATTAACATATACAGGACAATGTTTTCCCTAAATCATTAAAAAGCACCAGAAACATCTTCATATAAAGAAAGAACCAGTCACAATGAGTGAGCTCAGTTTAGTGAGGTTTATTTCTTGAAGCAAATAGACTAGATCAAACTTACTTGAAAAAGAACAGGGAATTTCTGAAAACAGTTTTCTTGACCACTTATTGGGGCATTGTGTAAAATGTTACCTGTGCCTAAACTACCTGAACCTACAAATTCCATATTTATAAAGATGTGTCAAACCATATAACTTCATGAGAATTTTTCTAACATCTGAATAGGATTGAAGGAAACAACTATTTCACTAAAATAATGGAAAGAAACTCCAAATCAGTTGGACAAGTTAGTCGCTTAAAATGCCAGTATCTTTCTTTTTTCTTTTGGTAAGTATACAAAGGGCCAGAGTTTATTAAAGCATAGTACATTACAGAGAAGGAAAACATAGTACATTATTGATATGGAGAAGACCCTGGGTTTAATAAGAGTTTTCCCCCTTATGCTAATTCTCTAATTCTATGTTAAGTGAAAGGGGGTAAAATGCTCATGATTTTTCTTGGAAATGAGGGGTGTCTTCCCATTTCTTATCCTTGTAAGTCAATTTCTGGGGATTGTCATGGTATTTGTAAGCTATCATGGAACTGACATGTGTAATTTCTATATGCTAATGAAATCGGCCACTTGAAGATACTGACACCTTACTTAAATGCATGTCCCCAAATCCCTTGTTTTGGCCTCAGCCATATCTCCACTTGTGCCCTCTCTCTCTCGGAGACCCATTTTTGGGAGAGCAAACGACTGCTCAGTCTTTGGAAGCCTTCTTGACAAGTTATCTCTTTCTCCTTGGAAGCCTCCTCTGGTCAGTTTGCTTCTCATATTATGGACAAGGAACTCCTAGTCCTACCTCTTTCTCTCCCTTTTCTATCCCTAATTAAAAGTATAAACAACTTAAAGCCTAGGTGACATATTGACATTTGTAGAGTAATTCCTCTTTTATGGAATATGATTAGAAAAGCTTGAAAAATATTTAAAGATTTGTCATACTCTCACATTTGTGTAATTTCTCAATGAAATTCATTTATGTACTTAAAGGTGTGAGTACTGGTTTAAGGATTGTCTACTTCTCTTTTGTAGGAGTTTCCTCTGTTAGAAATTCATATGCATAGAAAGGTTAGAGCACAAGTTATAAGCTTTGTCACACTGATCACCTTGGTAAAAAGGACAATATTCTTATCCATGACATTGAAATTTAGCTTCCATGGAAGTTGGTGAAGTCAAATGAAATGTTTTATATGAAAGTGTTCTATAAACCTAAAGTGGATATGTGACCTTTAAGTGCTACTTTATTGATGATGATGGAGATTTCAATAAAAATAATCTAAAATTAGTTATATTAAAGTATGATATTAAACAAATCCTTGCTCATTTGGACCAGTCTTCAAAGGCACATTTGCCCTACAAATAGGCTCAAAGGATCTGTTCACGCTAAGTATCTAAGTAGCTGATGAATGGCATTAATTGGACCCAAAATCCTCCTGTTTTGGATTTTATAAGGCCCATTCAGAATAAGCCAGGTTGAGAACACCACCAATTCCATGTTCTGGGTCCATCTGTTGGCAAAAATATAATGCAAACAGCTTTATAAGTGCTATTTTCAATGAAATATCACAGAACAGCTTGTCCCAATGATATTTCTAAAGCTTGCCTGCAAACCGCCTACTGGGAAATCCAACTGAAAGAGAAGGGGGAAGAGAAAGAAAGCTATACGGACAAGTGACAAGGGTCGAAAAAGAACAAAGGGCGAGGAAAGACTGGCTTAGCCCGAGGAACACAAACACTGGAGGAAAATAAGGAGCACCAAGAGGTGCCATAGCAAACAGACAGCATTGGTTAGAAACCGCAAGGAATATGGAACTTGAAGAACATGAACAAGAACCACAGGGGGACAGGGTAGAAAAATGTTCACAAACGATGCAACATGTTTAGAGGAGCACAGACAAAGGGAGCAGGAAACAATAGAACACACAGAACAACTCAGTAATGGGACTGTAATTATTACAAAGTTCAGAGGAAAAATGATATGAAATAGCTGTTTTTCCAAGCCTCCCCTATTTCTCCATGTAATACATATTTTCATTTTTCCAAAAGCTCACACAGATTTCAGTGTCCATCAATAACTTCAAAGGGTGCAAATATCATCCTCTGAATCTCTTCTTTTCATTTTAAAATCCATATGCCATACCATAAAATAGCCCAGGCATGGCAACATAAGTGACATTCACGCACTGGTCCCAAACCAAAACACATCCAGGCAATGTCATTCCGGGCACTTACCTGGGGTCGAATAACTTTGACAATATTTTTGAGGGCAGTGTCGGGGGATGGAGGTGAGCAGTCAGGTGTTGGGCCTGTCGAGCTGTTTCTATGGTTACTAGTTCCTGGAGTAGTAATTGCTACCTCAGAGGCATTATCTGTGAATAAAAATAGAACTGTCATGAACCTCATCACTCAGTTTACCTTCTAAGACTTGAAATTGCTTTTCTGAACATTGATTTGAGATTTCAACTTAAAACTGGTTCTCAATTACAAGATCATAATGAGGAATACGCACAGTGGTATGTTTCAAAGATAATGTTTATCAAATGTTTCATTTTCTTTTGAAATAGTACATATCACCCCCTGGAGTATCTTTTTTCTGAAAAGAAAGGACATTATTACTCAATTCATAATGATAGACCATGTGGCATAACTCCTATGATTGCCACATTACTACATGAATGACTAACAGCTCACTTTAACTAAACAGAAGGGGTTTCTGTGATATGAATGGGCTAGCCCTTTCCCCTCAATCTCTCAATTGGCTATTAATCCTTATTAAAGTAGGATTTTCATATCTCCCAGATTCAAGCCCCCTTTAATCGCTTTTCCCAGAAATCCCTCAACTATAAAAAAGCATCCCAAAACAACAGATGCTGGTGTGGATGGGAAGAGAAAGGAACACTCCTACACCGTGGGTGAGACTGCAAACTAGTAACAAGCTCAAAGGCCCAAAGGTAGACCGCCCATTGAATCCAGCCATCCCACTGTAGGATTTAATCATTTTATCAAAGAGACACGTGCAACACAGTGCACAGTTGCAAAGATGTGGAGCAAACAATAGTGCCCATCAGTAATAGTGGGATTAAGACCATGTGATATACGTGTACCACGGAGTACTGCTCAGCCAAAAGAAAATGCTCAACACATGCCTTTGCAACAACCTGGATGGAACTGGAGACCATTATTTTAAGTGAATTTTCCCAATAATAGCAAAAGACAGACAACGCAAACTCACTATTAAGCTGGAATCATTGATCAACACCCATGTGCACTTTTTGTAGTAAAACTCAGCAAGAGCGAAGGAGTAAATTCACCCCTAATGGGTACAGTGCACTCTGTCCGTGTGAGGGGCACACTTACAACTTTGCCTCAGATTATACAATAGCAATCAGGTAAGCAAAACATTTATACCCCAGTAATATTCTGAAATTTTTAAAAAGCATCTAAGTGAATGAAACTTAATATTTGTGCAAAATGTCTTTATAATGTAGATGAATACAAAATCATCATTTGCAAATAAGCATGCCATCCTTTATGATCAAAACTAAATGAATGAAATTTTAAATTCTAAATTAATCTTCCCTTATGTTGGGTATTTAGAGAAGGGAGAGAGGATAAATATGATTTGAAAATAAAAAATGTGCATAACATTTTGTTCTTAAATTTATATTTATGATATTTATAAATATCATTAAAGATACAGTTTTAGAATTTTTTAAATACTTGGGAAAGGATGAAAAATGTTCTACAAATAACTACTGCTAGCACATAGAAAAGTTATATTATCTTAATGACAATTTGGCAAACCTCTATTGCTTTTAATGAAAACAGTTGCAAGCTCAAATCTGCTAAAATTTACTTCTCTGTTAGGTGTTAAATTAGTTCCCAATAATTTTCTGTCCTATTCAATTTGCTAAGATTATGCAAAAGAGACTGAAGCTCTGGGTGGTGCCCATGGCTTAGAGGAGTAGGGCACAGGCCCCATATTCCGCAGGTGGTAGGTTTAAACCCAGCCCTGGCCAAAAAAAAGAGAGAGAGACTGCGACTCCAAATTCTTTTAAGACCAGCAAGTTTCTCGGTTCCTGACTACTGTCTACAATCCCCAGTAAAATATAATAATTTATCAAGGCATCTTTTGCTCATAAAAATGAAAGAGGATGAACTACCTTAAAATTCCACCCATTATATAAAAATATAATTTAGTCTCACTGGGGAATCCAGACACACTTGTGAAACAAAAAATGCAAGTGTGGCACACTGAATTAAATGGATCATTCATAAAACAAGTCTTAGCAGTGTCCTAAGCATACTCTCTACTAAGGTTTAATAGATACAGTGGGATTTCAATTGGTATCTCGAAAGAGGTGTGGTGGTCTGCTGAGTAGGTTATAAAAATCTGAGTAAATATTGAAAGACATAAAACATCAGTCAGCAGGACACTGACAAGATGCTCTGATCTCTCTAATTTGTTCCTTTCTTCTTTCATTCATTCAACCACACATCTAAAAACACTTATTTGGAGGCATCTATGTGTCCAGTGTTATGTTATTTTCTAAAAATAAATTAAGAAGAATCTCTGGCCAGAGGTTTGGAAGAGTGAGGGATGAATAGGTGGAGCACAGAGGATTTTCAGTATAATGACTCCATTCAGTATGATACTAACATGATGGATATATGTCATTATATATATATATATATATATATATTTATATATATAAAATACCAATATGTAAAATATATGACATATATATGCATTATATTATGCATACACATACACACACACACATATATCTGCATTATATCCAATACCCAAAATGTCCAATACCAAGAGTGAACCCCAATGTAAACTATAAACTTTGGGTGATACTGTGTCAATGTAGGCTCATCAGTGGTGACAAATGTACCATCTGGTGCAGAATGTTGATAGGTGGGGCATGGGGTATGTGTATGGACCAGAGGGTAAAGAATATTTGTGAACCTAAATTTATTCTAAAAATAAATAAAGTCTATGAGAAGTTTTTAAAAAAGAATCCTCCCCCTGAGAAGAATATACTCAAGTGTGGCATCAGACAAGCAAACAAATTATAATGCATGTAATATAACTTGAGAATTGACAGCAGACAAATGGAGGTTGATGAAAAATCCCCGGGTGGGTAGAGCAAATTAGTCTGTGACTTGGAAGGAAGATAGTGGTGAAAGCCTTCAATTATCAGGTGAGAAAGCTAGGCAAAAACATAAGTGGGCAAGAAGGTAGAAAGAGCACAGTTGAAGCTGTTATATTAGGAAGAAATTACAGATACATATTGATGAGTAAAAGGAAGTTGCATTACCATATTACAAGTTTGTACTTAATCCTATGGGCAATGGGAAATATTGGAGACTGACACAGGGAGTAACATAATAGTAATAATAATAATAATAGCTAACATTTATTGAGGCTTTATTACATGCAGGCAGAATGATAAATTCTTTTACTTACAGATCTCATTTAATGCTCAAATCATCCTGTGAAACAGGTTCTACTATAAAAAAGCATCCCAAAACAACAGATGCTGGTGTGGATGGGAAGAGAAAGGAACACTCCTACACTGTGGGTGAGACTGCAAACTAGTACAAGCTCAAAGGCCCAAAGGTAGACCGCCCATTGGATCCAGCCATCCCACTATAGGATTTAGTCATTTTATCAAAGAGACAGGTGCAACACATTCACCTATCACCGTTCCCAATCTATAGAGAAGCTCATCCCAAAGTTATATTCCCAGTAACTGGTAGAAAAGGATTCAAATTTTGGATAATGCCACTTTGCCCTTCTGTTGGTTGGCATGTCATAAGTACATGAAAGTGACTAAAGCATGGGAGAAAAGCCTGAAGACTATTGTCATAAAGGGAGTAGAAACAGGCTCTACTTCTAAATAGAGTTGCTTCCCAGCCCTACTGTGGTAATAGGCTTCAGGTTCTGCTCTATGCTTCAATGAGCCCGAAGTATAATGAGGGTTACCAGAAACTGAAGGGTAACAGGGATTGGAAGATAAAGTAGAGACTGTTAAGGGGTGCAAAAATATAGTTAGATAATTAGAATGATAATTTGATAGCACAACAAAGTGACTATATTCCACAATAAGATAGGGTATACTTTAAAATAACTAAAAGAGAATAGAGTCCTTGACTGTTTCTTCAGCTTGTTGGTATATATGAATACTACTGATTTGTGAGTATTGATTTTGTAGCCTGAGATGCTGCTGTATTCCTTGATCACCTCTTAGAGTTTTGTAGTTGTGTCCCTGGGGTATTCCAAGTATACATCTGAAAAGAGTGAAAGATTAATCTCCTCTGTTCCTATTTGGACACCCTTGATCACCTTTTCTTGCCTGATTGCAATGGCTAAGACTTCCATTATAATGTTAAAAAGCAGTGGAGACAGTGCCCAACCTTTCCTGGTTCCTGTTCCGAGTGGAAATGATTTCAATTTTACTCCATTCAACATGATATTGGCTGTGGGTTTGCTGTAGATAGCCTCTATCAGGTTAAGAAATGTCCCTTCTATACCTGTTTTCTTAAGTGTTCTGATCATGAAAGGATGCTGGATATTATCAAAAGCTTTTTCTGCATCAATTGAGAGAATCATATGGTCTTGTTTTTTAATTTGTTTATGTGATGTATTATATTTATAGATTTACGTATATTGAACCAGACTTGAGATCCTGGGATAAAACCCACTTGGTCATGGTGTATAATTTGTTTGATGTGTTGCTGGATTCTGTTTGCTAGGATCTTGTTGAATATTTTTGCATTAATATTCATTAGAGATATTGGTCTATAATTTTCTTTTCTTATTGGGTCTTTTCTTGGTTTGGGGATCAAGGTGATATTTGCTTCATAGAATGTGTTGGGAAGAATTCCTTCTTTGTCTATGTTTTGGAAAAGGTTAAGTAGGTACTAAGTAAAGTATTTCTAGAATGGAAGAAAAAGTATCCAATATACTCAGTACTTTTATGAAACCAATTTATATTTTTTCACACTTTCTTGTGTAACATAGATCACAACGATAGTGCAGGATGAAGGAGAAAAATGGAATGGGAAGGGAGGGTAAACAGTGGGATCACTCCTATCGAGCATATTGCAAGGGTACAAGTCAAATCTATCAAGTATAGAACATAAATGTCTAAACACAATAATCAAGTAAATGAGGTGAAAGCTATATAAATTAGTTTGATGTAAGCAGTCCAAATTGTATAAAAAAGTCAACACATTGTACCCCACATATGCATAAATATATTCGTGATCTGTGTATTATGACTTAATAAAAAGAAAAAAATTGCTCAAATCCTAGTTCATGCCTGATGTAATGACTAGGACATATGAATAGTGAAGCCAGTTATGCCAATATTCTGTTATGCAAGTATGCAAATATATATAAATATGCCAATTAATTAAAAGAAACGTATCATAAAAAATAAATAAAATAACTAAAAGATGGAATTGGAATATTCCTAACACAAAGAAAGATAAATTTCTGAGGTGTTAGATATCTTAATTATTCTGATTTTCATTAGTTTACATTGTATGAGGTATAACAATTAAGTTCACAAACTTACCCTAGAAAAAGTGCTACATACCTCATTGCTGAATATCACTATGGTTACCTTAGAAGTACTCCCCTTGGGAAGCTATGCACTAATACCAGTGCCTAGCACCCCCTTCAAAGCAAGTTTTGAGCTCTTTTTATGGAGCCATCGAAGCTGTCATCATATTACCCTTATTATCCCGAATGTCATCAAAATGTCTTCATTTCAATATTTCCTTTATCTTTGAGTAAATAAAAAAGTCATCGGGGACCAAATTAGGTGAGTAGGGAGGGTGTTCCAACACAATTATTTGTTTACTGGCTAACAACTCCCTCATAGACAGTGCCATGTCAGCTGGTACTTTGTCATGACGCTAGAGCCACGAGTTGTTGGCCAAGATTTTCACTTAAGATTTTCATGTTTTTCTATCAATGTTTACTTGGTCCACTATGCTTCTCACTGTCTCAAAACAGCATGCTACCAGCATAAATACAGACACACAGATTAATGGAACACTACATAGATTCTAGAAATAAATTCACATATTTATAGCTTAGTTGTGCCAAAAGTGCCACAAACATGCAATGGGCAAAGGATAGTCTCTTCAATAAATGTCATTGGAACAACTGGATATCTGAATGCAGAAGAATAAAACTAGATTATCTCACCCCATCTAAAAAAGTCAATTCAAAATGTATTAAGACTTAAATAACTGAAAAACTGTTAGAAGAAAACATATAGGAAAGACTGTATGACACTGGTCCCCAAAATAATACTTTGTATGATCCCAAAAGCACAAGACAAGCACAAAAAATAAACAAAAGAGATTATATCAAACTAAAAGTCTTCCTCATAGCAAAGGAAACCATCACTAGAATGAAGAAACAACTTATGAAATACAAGAAAATATTTGCCAACCATTCATCTGATAAGGGATTAATATCCAAAGTATATGAGGAACTCAAACAACTCAATAGTAAGAAAACAAATAACCTGTTTAAAAAATGAACAAAGGATCTAAATAGACATTTCTCAATAGAAGACATACAGATGGATAACAGGTATAAGAAAAAAATATTCAACATCATTCATTATCAGGAGAATGAAAATTAAAACCATAAAGAAATATCGCTTCACATCTGATAGAATGGCTATGATCAAAAAGATGAAAGACAAGTGTTGGAGAGGACATGGAAAAAGGGAACTTTTGCACACTGTTGTTGAGAATATAAATTGGCATAAGTATTTTGGAAAACAGTATGGAAGGTCCTCAGAAACTAAAGGTAGAGCTACCATATGATCTAGCAACCCCATATACAGGATGTATATCCAAAGGTCTGCATGTGAAGAGATAACTATACTCTTTGAACCGTGTTCACTGAAGCATTATTTATAATAACCAAGACATAGAATTAATCTAAGTGCCCATCAATAGGTGAATGAATGAAAGTCAGATAGTGTAATGATTCCAGCTTTGCTCTTTTTGCTTAACATGCTTTGGCTACTCCTGGCCTGTCAAGAAATTTTTGGTCTACTTCAACACATGTACACATACATACACACTTATACACATACACACACACATATATAAAAAATAGAATACTATTCAACCTTAATGAACAAGGGATATTAAAACTTGTTAAAACCTCAGACATAAGTATCATAGTCATCGGAGGTGAAGTGACATTCGTGCTTCCATACTACAGAGTTAAATTCTAGTAAGCCTTCCACATTCAAGTAAAAATAAGTGTACGATCAGACTCTGCCATAGCCTTAATTTACTCTTGTATTTATCAAAGGATTAGCTTGTTTCTCTTAATCTTGCTATCTACCCTAAGTGTACCATTTCTTTCAAACCTTCGATTTCTTTGAAGGTAATCAATCAGTCCTTAAGTCCAGGAATATTTTGATTTCTACTCATGAGAGCTTTGCCTTAATGCTATTCAGATTCCAAGTCAAAGGCTAACCCATGTACATCAATATGAACAGTAACTCCTTAATAAAGGCAGCTAATTTCCCAAAACCCATTCTTCTCTTATCTACACTACATCTGTTGTTCAATCCCACTGAGACCTCTAATCCTTTTATCCATTTAATTTCATCCAACCTATCAACTCCTTTCCATATCATGTGTTTATTCATTCAGTTTAAACACAGGGCTTTATCATTTAATAACTCTCTTGCCAATAATTACATTCACTGTTGTTATTTTACCCCACACACTGAGCAAAACCCTATTCCTATTTGCAGTTGACATTTTTTTTTTTTGAGACATAGTCTCACTATGTTGCCCTCGGTAGCGTACCATGGCGTCATAGCTCACAGCACCCTCAAACTCTTGGGCTTAAGCGATTCTCTTGCCTCAGCCTCCCAAGTAGTTGGGACTGCCTGCCACAATGTGTGGCTATTGTTGTTGTTGTTGTTGCTGCTGTTATTTTTTGTTTAGCAGTCCCAGGCTGGGTTTGAACTCACCAGCCCCAGTGTATGTGGCTAGCGCTCCAGCTACTGAGCTACAGGCTCTGAGCCTGCAGTGGACATTTTCATGTGCCACACAGATTCAACTTCTGATCTAAAAGATGTGTTTCCCCAGCTGTTTGGTGTTGCTGGAAGATGGTCTTCAGCTGTCAGCTTTCTTTTGGAATTTCCTCATCTGAAGAGACCTGACTGAGGCAGGCTCATGTCCCCTTCCAGCAGCAGCTTCCTTTCAATGTCAGGTCAGCCACAGGTATACAAAGGGCCTGTCTGATCACCAATTTGGAATGACTTTGGAGGGTTCCACCAGCTCTGGAGTTTCCTGGCTAGACTTTGGATGGCTATACTGAGACTGTATCAAAGCCTCACCTCTCCTGGAGCCCTTTCAAAAAGCATGGCCTTCAAGAGCACTCAGCAAGTCTCCTGCATGCAACCCTACATCTCAAAGTCAGCTTTATGGTGAATCCACCCTGGGTTTTTCCCAAACAAATGGCTCTCAGGGGTCCCTTTTGTGATTTTTTTTTAATAATTAGGTACTAATTAATGCTAGAAAAACCATACAACTGGTAGAAATTAATGCTGTCAAATAATTTGATATGCTTTTACAAATGACTTGTGATGAAAAATATACTCTGATGGAAAACTGGACCCATAACTGCAAAATAATACACATTAAAAAAAAGTACAAATAAATGTATAAACCTTTTGACTTCCATACAGGAAGTATGGATGGCACACAATCTTCTGGTTTTGTTTTGTTTGGTTTGTTTATTTTTCGAGACAGAGTCTCCCTGTGTTACCCTTAGTAGAGTGCCATGGCATCAGCCCAACTCACAGCAACCCCAAACTCCTGGGTTCAAGTGATCCTCCTGTCTCAGCCTCCCAAGTAACTTGGACTATAGGCAAGTGCCACAATGCCCAGCTAATTTTTCTATTTTTTGTAGAGATGGGGTCTCACATTGCTCAGCCTTGTCAGCAATCCACTTACCTCAGCCTCACAGATGTGAGCAACCACATCTAGCCAGGTTTTGTTTTAATTAATGTGAAAACAAAAATTCACAAGGTTAAACATTCAAACAGCATTATATGGTCTACACACATACAATAATAACCAAGCCTCATTCCATCCTAAGGTCCCACATCTGGCTCCCAGTTCATTTTGGGTTCTTGCAAGAGTTTACAGGACAAGATAGGAAAATCTGATGCCTTCATCTGCATGTACATATGTCATACAGACATCCTCTTCCTAGACAAATGGAAGCATAATATTAATAGTTTGCCTTAATCTTATCCAAGCTCTATTTTATGTCCCTACCCTACTTCCCTTTTTTCTATCTCTTTGAAAGGTTTTGATAAGAAGCCAGATTTTATGTTCCCTGATTAATTGATCAGTCATCTGAGCTGCAGTTAACATAAAACTCCTTTTAACTAACTTAAGCCAAGAAGACACTGATTATTCCAGGTAATAGGGAGTCTCGAATCAAGGTCACTATAATGCCAAATAGCATGACTCTGGTTTCTTTTTCTACTTGGCTCTTTCAGTTCTGTCCTTGGTGCAGCACTGCCCTCTGTCCAGGATGGGACAAGATGGCTGGGACAAGCATCACATCAGACATGGTAAGATCAAAATGAAGTAGATTAAGCTAGGGCACTTGGAGTGGCTGTGCTGCCTCTGACAGAGCAGCTGCATAGCTCACGACAAATGTTTTGAGACAGATTGTGTTATGGTCCATTATTTCACTTCCAGGAAACATCGTTGACAGAGACCTTTCTGAATCACCTATGCAAGTTTCAACCTGCCCGGCTTATCATTGTTACTGAGAGGACTTCATTTGTTTCTGTCCACACAGATTTTATATTTCTTGATTTTTGCATATGTCAAAACTTTCCTAATTACCCATGTATTACATTTAGGCTTCCATAGAGCTTGTGGCTCACTTCTTTCCCTTTAAAAAGATTCAGCAAGGACTAAAGCTACCACCTCTCCAGAGAAAAGGAGAGGCTAACAGTCATCTCCCCAAGTTGGCAGTGTCTTCTGGGAGGAGCCTCCACTCCCCGGAGGCAGGTCTCTGGCACAACCACACCTACCCTGCTGGAGCATTGCAGCCAGAACCCACGCCCAGTCTGGTAGCCCTGCACACACAGCTGCCTCCATTACCCTGCTTCAGCTGGGTCAGGGGCAGAGCAAGCAATCTGGGCATCTGTGCCTCCAGAGGGTAGTGTGGGCAGCTTGTGCACCATACAGCAGCCTGTCTCTGCTGACCTAGTCAAGGGTTATGGGCTCACAGTGCTTCTGTCCTCCCTGAGTACTCGTCTGGGCAGGACATTTCCCCATCACTCAGTATCACGGCCAGCACCTGACCTCAAAGAGGCGTGAGGGCAAGTACTCAAGTATTTCAGTTCCATGGAATACTATTCAGCTATGAAGAGGAATGGAAATAATATCATTTGCAGCAACTTGGATAGAAATGGAGACCATTATCCTAAGCGAAGTATCTCAGGGATGGAAAAACAAAAGCACATGTTATCTCTGATAAGTGGGAGCTACATGACGGGTGTGCATGGGCACAGCCATATAAAGGACCCGAGAAACTAAGAAGGGGGAGGGGGGTAGAGGAAGGGAGGGGTTAAACCTAACTGTTGGGTACAATGAAGTCTATTCTGGTGAAGGGAACACCAGAAGCCCTGACTTGTACAGAAGCATTATACAAGGGATATATGTAACAAAAACATCTGTGCCCCCTTAACATTTTGAAATGAAAAAAAATTCCATAGAAGTGTCGACGCCTATGGAGTTTCCTGTTTTCACTATTGCCACAATTCATTGCTGAGTTATTTAGCGAACCCTATATTAAACGTTTTTAGAATTTTGATAGTGAAATTTCTTTTTTAATTTTTAAAAATTTTAAAAATGTGTCCTATGTGGCAAAATTTAATCCCATTAACTCAATTAATTTTACATGAACCTAACCACCACAGTAAAATTTTAATCTAACCTAAAAGAAAATACATCATGAGCTCAGACAAATGTGTCTAGTTCTCAAAACATTGCATTTCCTCCGACCAGCAGGTCTTTTTTCTTTTGTCTGAGAGCTCACTAAATATTCTGCCAGACCTAGCTCAAATGCTACCTTCCCTGTGAAGACGTTTCCTGCTCGCTCAGTAACTCTGACACTTCTGCATCATTTCTCCAGATGTCTAAGATCAGGGTCATTACATTATAATTATTTACATACACTTCTGCTTTCCTACAGACTGTGAGCTCCTTGTAGGAATGTCTGCATTTTCTTTGTACTGTCATACCTAAATATGTACTTGGTGTTAAATGAATAAATATACATATGCAAAATACCATGTGAGCTGCATTAGATATTTAGGAATAGTAAAGCAGTAACATAACTTACTGCTGTATTTTGAGGGGAAAGCATTTTAGGATCCTTTGAAAAGGCTTCCATAGAATAATAAATGGCTGAGTGGTAGTAACAATGCTGTCATCGCCAATGTCTTCTGGAAATCAACTCTCACGCAACATTTAGTCAAGTTGCTGAGTTAACTGAGCTTAAAATAAGGTACATATTTTATTTTAACCATGTCAAATTGTGTATGAAAACAAACCTAGAAGGCAATACACCAAGTATTAATGGAACTTACCTCTAGCTGGGGATATTATGGATTTTTTAAAATATTTTTTATATTTCCCTAATATTCTTCATTGAGCCTATCTTAATTCTATCTACTTGTATTTGTTTCAAATACTGGATTTTTAAAAAATCATTGCAGATGCGTTTAAAATCTTGCTTTGATCCTATCAACAACCGATTCCTCTGCCTCCCCCTTGACAGTTAATTACCACCTTGCAGTTGGGATGTGTTCTTCACCTGTGCCTCTATACTTTTACTATTTAATACTCAGGTATATGTTCACTATATATCAAATACATTTATTGGGTTTTAAATGTATATAAATAGCACAACTATGTGTATAATTCTGATTTTTTTTTTACTTAACTGTTTCCAAGATAACTTGGAAACTCCAGATGGAGACTTATAATCCTAATGTTTTCATTTTAACTGATGCACAGTGACCCACTTTATTAAAATTTACCTTTTGATTATCTTAACAACGGGCATTTCATTTCTTCTCTATTTTTCATTTTTACAAACAATATTGCAATGACCATCCTCCAGAGTCTTGGAGTTTTGTTTTAAAGATCCCTATTGAGAACTAGAATTATTGGATAGTAGAGTATATGCATTGAAATCTTCTAAAATATTATCAAATTATCTACCAATATAGAGTACTAACTTAAAGTCCTATGAAAGTTCTTGCTTTTCTATATCCTTAACAACACTTGATATTGTCAGAACTTTTGTGTCTTTCTGGTGGATAGATATAAAACTGGTACTTCACAATGGTCTTCATTTAATTTCCCTGTTACCGAACGTTATCTATATTTAGTGGCCATTCACAGTTCAAGTTCAGTTAATTGCTTTTGCCAATTGTAGCATGGTGTTCATTTGCTTCTTGTTTCATTTTTCCCTTCTTTTGTAGTACTAATACTAGGGGATTGCTGTGCTCACACTGAATGGACACAATACAAGGGTATATGTCACACCTCCTGGGTGAGGGGTACAGCTACAACACAAACTTTACCTAACAAATGCAAACATTGTAACCTAATTGTTTGTTCCCTGATATTAATCTAAAATTTTTTAAAAAGACCATATACTGAGATGTTAGCATTGCTTAAGTGAAGGTGGGTTGAGGAGTGGGACTAGCTGGATCAGGTGAAATGGGAGAAATGCTTTAGCATTGCATTTATAAAATGAGGCATAGCTTTTACCTTTTAATTCAGTACTATAAGTATGTATTTCCTTTTTAATTTGTAAGCCATCCAATACAGGGGGAAAAAACTTTTCCAAATACAATATGATTTATACATCTTTAAAGTTTTGATTCCTATTTAATTACCTTATGACTTCTGATTGCGGCCTGATTCTCTGATGTGTTGAGCCTGCATCAGTGACCTAACAAGTAGTCAATTTTTCTAAGTGGTTTTTGTGTATTTGAAAAAAATATATATGTTCTCTAGGGCACAAAGTCCTAGGTATGTCTATTAAATCAGATTGCTAATTTTATTAGTCAATATTATCTTTATGTTTAATATTAATATTATGTCAGTATTATTCTTTATATTTTCTTTATTTCTTAATATTCTGAAGGAAATATGACTTATTAAAATCTTGCACAAATTATAGGTTTCTGTTTCTTCTGAAATTCTGAGCATTTTTGGCTTTTAATACTTCAAGGCTACATTGTATATTGTTATATGTGAAAATAATTTTGGCTTTTCTGTCTTCTTAGCACTGTGTTTACTAAGGCTTGATATTTTTATTGTTATGCAGTATCCCTCTTTTACCTCTTTATTGCTTTAAGCCTCCAATTATATTTTGACTGATGATACTGCTTCAGTGGCTTTCTTTAGGTTGGTATTGTTTGATCTTTTTAATGTTGGCTCCTTTTTTTCTTACTTTCTATGTCACTTTGATTCAGATTTGACTCCTATAAAAAGCATATCGCAGGGTTTTTAAGCATTGAGAGGAACACGAGCCTCTTTGTCTTTCATTAGTTATTTTCTCTTTTGTGTTTTTACTTTGCCATGCTTATTCTTTGCTTCATTTTTCTTTTTTTTTTTTTTTGCAGTTTTTGGCCAGGCCTGGATTTGAACCCACCACCTCCAGTATATGAGGCTGGCACCCTACTCCTTTGAGTCACAGGTGCCATCCAGCTTCATGTCATTTTTCCAGAACTAGGGACCTTTTAACTAATAAATGTTCCTTTCTTGTTTTATTTTCCATTGCTGGTTTGGAATAAGATACATTAATTTCATGTCTAGTTTTTAGTGGTTTCTCTTAAAATTTTACCCTCCAAAAATGTTTTTTAACAAACATCAAAAGTCATTAAGTACCTTTGACTCTCTAGTTCTCTAGCCCTACCTCACTGAACACAACTTCTCCCTTCCTTACTATCTTTTTTTTGAGACAGAGTCTCACTTTGTTGCCCTCAGTAGAGTGCCGAGGCATCACAGCTCACAGCAACCTCCAGTTCCTGGGCTTAGGCAATTCTCTTGCCTCAGTCTCCCGAGGAGGTGAGACTACAGGCGCCCGACACAACGCCTGGCTATTTTATTGTTGCAGTTTGGCCAGGGCAGGGTTTAAACCCACCACCCTTGGTATATGGGGCCTTACTTTTTGTCTGGAAGTTAACTGTGCCCAGGTGCCTGACTTCTGGCCCTCTGTGCAGTAAAGCTCTTTTAGGCTGCGTTACCCTGGAAGACGCAGTCCCTCTACTGATCTCACCAGCCTCCCAGCCAACTCACCAGCTGGGCTACCACTGAGGGCCTACTTCCTACTTAGTGTTTCTGACAGGGTCACTCCCTACAAAGATCCAGTAACAACAGAGTGATCCTGCTGGGGTCTGATCTGGGAGAGACACCTCCCCAACTCTGAGGACAGTCATAGGCAACAGTGAAAAATAATCATCAGGCAGAATCAACAGAAAAAATCTGGCAATATGAATAACCAGAGTAGATTAACTCCCACAAGGAATGACAAGGTAGATGAAGCACAAGATCCCCAAGGTAGATGAGCAAATGGCTGAGATGTCAGAAGTTGAATTCAGAGTCTGGATAGCAACTAAGATCAGCACAATGGAGGAAAAGATGAAATTAGAATTTCAAGCAGCAATCCAAAAGATGACCCAAAAGATGTCTCAAAAACTGAACGAGTTCAAAGAGAAAATGACCTAAGATATTGACACATTGAGACAAGAAGTTGTAGCCCTCAAAGATCTGAGAAATACAGTAGTATCCCTCAGTAACAGAATGGAGCAAGCAGAAGAAAGGATTTCTGAAACTGAAGACAGAGACTTTGAATGCTCCCAAATGCTCAAAGAGATAGACAAATGGAAGGCAAAAACAGATCATTCTCTCAGACAGCTCTGGGATAACTTTCAGAAAACCAATATTTGTCTTATAGGGATACCTGAAAATGATGAAGTGGCGTCACAAGGCACAGAGTCTCTTCTTTATGAGATTATGAAAGAGAACTTTCCAGACATGCCAAGAGATTCTGAAATTCAGATAGCAGACAGTTTCAGGATCCCAGCATGACCCAACCCAAATAAGACATCCTCCAGGCACATCATAATTAAGTTCACGAAAGTTAATATGAAAGAGGAAATTCTGAAAGCAGCCAGATGTAAGAAATCCATTACCTA